>JAYMFT010293802.1:0-10333 GCA_038088735.1 Panulirus argus | reverse complement strand
TGAGGATTTTCCCTCTAAGGCTCAGTCCTCTGTTCTTAACGCTACCTCGCTAACGCGGGAAAAGGCAAATATGTATGGGGAAAAAAAAAAATATATATATATATATATATATATATTCTTTTGTAGTATTCAGTTCTTTGTGCAGTGATAATGCCCATTATGATGAAACACTTAGAATGAAAGATACACTGTGCATGGCATAGTCGTATGTATTACCTGTATAGAAATTGTCTTTTATCCTGTAGGGTAGTCTTCAGGTATATGTATTACCAGTTACCATGTAATAGGTTGAAGCACAATTAGTTTACCCTCAAAAAGAAAAAAAAATCCAGAAAATTTATTGAAATCAGAATTGAATGTTTATAAAAAGTCAAAGAAATCTGAAAAGATAAATGCTAGAGAATATCTGCCATCACAGTCGTTAATAGTAAACATACGTAATGAAATAAATTGGGATGACCCATTCTGCTTAAATGGAAATTTATAATACTGTGAATATTATCACCAAATTATTAGAGGCACAGAAAGTACATTTAGATATTATTAACTCTCTTAAGGTTTTCATATACATTCCGCATATGAACTTTACCCTCATGAGGTTTTCATACACAAAATTATGTATGATCAGTTGCAAGTCACAAAGAATGCTGGTTGCTTGTGGACCAGTATTGTGTATATGGATAGACTGCAACAGAACAGTTTGCTCATATGTTTGGCAACAAGCTGCATTTCCCTACCACCATCTCTTTTAATCCCATCCTGCCATCTTCCTGTTTGTGTATTACCCTCTTGTTCATGTTTGATTTCATTTATGAATATTTAATTATTTTGTTGTTCCTGCATTATTTATCCTTATAATTTTTGTGTATGCAATAAGAATAAATTTATTGCTGCATTTTTCATTCTACATATAATTAACTTCTCTTTTCTTCTTAAGATTTAAGTAGAATTTTTATTTTCAAAAATATTTATTGAAAACATGTTCAAGGCAAACTTCAGAATTTATTTTTTTCTTCATACATGTTTGCCATTCCTCATGTTAGTGAGGTAGTGCCAGGAACAGATGAAGAAATGGCTTCATTTGCTTACATCCACTCCCTAGCTGTCATGTATAATGCAATGAAACTAGAATTATTGTACTAAAAATATTTGTACTTCTATCTGTTACAATGCATTCTATCACAAAATGGATACACTTACATTATGCTTGCTTTTAGTGGATAGATGAGCATTGTAACAGGCTAAACCTTTACTGGATGAGCAGTGGGGGCAACTCATGACCACGAGAGAGTTAATCATATTTATTGTATTACTGAGATAATTGAATGCTGTAAATGATTTTACTTTCCACTTGAGAATTACAGTTACCAAGTATTATTTAGAGAGGAATAATTCAGGTGAATTTGTGGAGCATGGGAGGATAGGAAATCCACGTTCTTCTCCTTTTGTTTACATATATAGTAACACTTGGTGTGTGAAAATATGTCAAGGCTTTGCTGAATGAATATGCAGCACATTCTTACTTGAACATTTTAGATAGCTTTTCATATTTACTTAGGTATATCTTTTTATTATCATTATTAAAAAGTACAGAATGTTAGTAGGGGTAGTGTAAGAAATATTATTCCAGTAAAGAACTAGCAGGGATAGATGTAATCCAGAGCAGCTCACTTAAGAATATTGACAAAATTTTGTGGTAATTGTGAATCTGTTGCATCAAGGATAGATGCAGATTTTATTTGGAGCCATTCTACCACTCCCTGAACCAGAATATTTTGATTTCCATTACTTTTAACTTATTGTACCTTAAAACACAAGAACAAATCTCTTTATGAGGTTTAGAGGGTTGAACCCTTATTTGTACACGTCTTATGTAGTACTGTCATGTATTCCTGAGCGTATTTGCACCAGAATTTGTAAGAATATTTCTATCCTCCCCTCCTGTTTTTACTTTCCAAAAGAAGGATCAGACTAGGGAACCAAGTGAGGTTTTGTCATCTGTTCTTGATGCTACCTTGCTGATGCGGGAAATGGCGAGTGTATGAAAAAATCTTGAAGATATTAGAATGCATTAATATCAAACTTTATTCATGTATCTCATACACACACACAGCTTAAAAAAATTAGTTCATTTCTCGTGTACTTATTGTTAAGCCTTATAGTGCTGTCTCTACCCAAATAATGCCTGTTATGTAGGGATTAGTGATAAACTAGTTTTAATTTTGTCAGTGAAAAGCATCCAAGAAAGTAAAGTTACTTTGTAGAATATCTGGGGTGGCTCTTTTATCTTTCTCTTAGTGAGAGTGGAATCAATAGCCCACTGCTGTTAACTCTTTTGCTTTGTCCTCTAATCAACCATATCTTTCCATCTACTGTGACATTGCTGCCCTTTGTTTTCTGCAGGTATTACTCTAGCTTCTGTTCTCATGAGCAATCTGTGTGTGGCTTAGCCACAAAGACCTGGACCTGTGGCATGTGATTGTCTATGGCCTTCCATTGTTTCTGTATGGAGACTAAGCTCATGAAGATTGACAGTAATGATAGCTCCATGAATAGGGATCCATAGAATTCTCTTCTTTCACTTCTACTTCTTTCTATAACCTTTCTGCCTTTAGGAGTTGAGTCTAAAAACACCTAAGTAGCTCAAGTTAATCTCTTTTGCATTCCTTTTCTTATACTCTGTAATTTTATTTTTATCTGAGGTGGTCATGACTGAGGCATAGTTTGCATGTGCCAAGTTGGATACCATATTAAAAGAAACTTTGTAAATGATGACTAAAAGCAGGTTTGCCTTTTAATTCAATATAGAATGGCTGTAGCATTACTTTTTATCAGTGTTTCCCATTTTTAACTCATCTTGTGCCTGTTACCTAAATTAGTCTTCAGATTTACTTGTGTGACATACCTCAACCTCCCACTGAGCTATTACATCCTTTCCTTAAATATTGTGAATTTTAATGCCAACCCCCTCTCCTTCCATTTCTAACATGGCTTATCAATGTCCTTTCATATTCTATCTCCTTTAGTGACTCATTCACAGCTAAAATTACCCCTTTGAGTCCCAGTATGATGTACATAGGTTTTTGCTGTTGTATGATAATGTGGGCAACTTCAGTTTTTTCATTCACTGATAAAATCTCACTTGGTATTTACCTCGAAGAGCTTGACAGAAATTTAACAGTTTATCTAATGTCATACGTTTTAGTGACTAACTATAATTGCTGTTATCAGTATCTTGCACTTCAGAAAAAGGAATTTTCAACATTTCTCCTTTTCTGAAATAACATTTTAACCCATGTTTTAGTTGTAGCACTCCTACAGGACATTTTATACATTTTATAAGTTAACCATGTTGAATTGAGTGAAATTTAGTGAATATTATTTGCTTATTGTGTGAAAGTTGTTTATTGCCTATTGTGAAAGTTTGTTCACTTGACTGCAAGAGTATGGATAATTTGAAATGTTGCTGTGTAATCATATCAACAAGTTAATTTTTGGCTTTTGGAATCTCTAAACCTGATTAGCTCAGTAAGGCTGCTTATGTTGTTTTACTCTTGTATTCAGATAAATTTCCCTTCCAGGAAACACTGAATATTTGATTGATGATCTGGTATACTGTTAATTATGGGCTTGGTGTAGGGCACTTGAAAAAATAAATTCTTCATAATTTTCAACCACGTGTTTTAATGGCGTTTTTTTTTTTTTTTTATCTCTACTTCTCTTTTTTTGGCAACTTGTAACTCCAAGTAAGTTGTATTGTTTTGTGAAACATTTACTGCACTGTGAATAAAGAGAAGAGAAACAGTTCTTGTTTTCTTGTCTGGTGTAAGGTTTCTCTCCCTTCTTGGATTATCCACTTGAAACAAGACATCAGTTTCTCAGCAATGATATTGTAATAGCATTGTTTGAAGCTCATTTAGAGCATTTACTTCATTTCATTCATTCTAGTTCTACATGTAACTTTAGACATTTTTTCTCATATGTCTGGGTTTTCAGTGTGATAATTGCCACCCTAGCTACTGAAGCATTTATCTTGATGTGAATATTTGTACTTATAGAAGTAGCTAATATTCCTTAATGCAATTTTTTTTTTTTATTTCTTCATTACATCTTTTGCAGTTGACTGCAGGCTACCCTAAAGTTTCAAAAGTTTCTAGGTGGTACTAAAAGCTTTTTTCATTGGGTCTCTTCTACACAGGGTAGTTCAAGCATATGAATTCTTTATGTAGGTCTTTTCAAGCTTATTATTTATGCCTAATTTTGAGTAGGGGGAAAGATCTCTATTAGAGATACTTCCCAATATGACCCATTTCGAATTCCTTTGTTGCTCGTTTTTAATGTACCTGACCATAAGTCATGGTGTTTTTAGTGATGATTGTATTCATAAAGTGACATAAGCATCACATGAAATACTTGCCACATTTGCTTGATGGCATTAGCCAACACTGATACTGTGTACTTTTCAGCAGTAGCATTGTCATTTAATCTATAAACATTGGGCATGGTCTGGAAATTCCATGTGGAATTTTTTTTTTTCTTTTATATATCATTCAGAAGTAATAAAAAATACTCAGAAAGTTATGTTATTGCCTTTGTGTTGGCCCATTCCAGTGCTAGTTGAGCACTTGGAAATAGTATGAATGGTGCATCTCATAGCTCATAATAAGAAAGATGTGGAAATGATGTTTCTTTCCAATGATTTTTTTTTTTTTTTTACTCCAATTTGATGCGCAGTGTTAGTGGTACATAACATAAACCTGAATATTACAATTCAGCACGAAACTAAGCTCAAGGGGAAGGGGTAAGAATGGTTTGGAAATGTCACAGGATAAATTCATGGGTTTGTATGAGAGCACAAGCTATGGTTGCTCTTGCACTTCTGAAGGAAGAGTTGTGGTAGTGTGTGAAAAAGTGTAAGGAAGTGAGCCCCAGACTTTTGGACAGAACTGAAAGTGAATTACTTGAGGAGTAATTATTTAGTGCTTTTGCACTATATAAGAGGAGAGGAGAGTACTATGGGAGGAGCTGAGTGTGTTGGCAGTTTTGGTGTGAGGGATCATATACTGATGATGGGTAATTTGAATGCCAGATTGCAGATGAGAGTGTAATTGAGGGACATGAGATACCCAGATTTGTGAATGAAAATTTTTTACAGCTTGTGGAGCTATATGCTGAAAAAGGTTTGGTGACTGGAATGGGAATATCTGGTTCAAAAAGATGGACATAAGTATACACGGGTGAGTGGGGAAGATGGTAAGTGGTTAAACTGAATCGGTGATAAGAGAGAGGTGTGCAAAAGAGATTCTGAGATGTTAATGGGCTAAGAGAGGCAGCTGGTGGGATGTCTGATCAATTCTTGGTGGATGCAAGGGTATAGGTTTAAAGAAGATTAAGGAAAAGAAGAAATTATATGGGTGGGAATAGGGTGATGGAAGCAAGTGAGCCTGCTAAAAGAGGCTTGTGTGAAGAGATACCAGGTAAGGAGTATAGAATGGCTGAGTAAATGAAACTAGGGGTGTAGGTAAAGAATGGGAGGTATTTAGGGAAGCAGTGCTTACATGTACAAGAGAAGTGTGTGGCATGTGGGAAAAGGGGAGGTGGGCATGATGAGAAATGATGTGAGGAAGATTACATTGTTAGTGAAAGAGAAGTGTATGGGCATGATTTACAGTGAAGTGGTGCAAGAAACTAGGGGATGGACAAAAGAATGCAGTTGACAATTAATAAGGTGAAGGGGCTGAAAAAGGGCAAATATGAGTTAGGGAGAGTGAGTGTCAACAAACATCACAGAGAATATGAATTTTTTTTAAAGAAGGTTAACAGTGTGAGAAAAACAAGAAAGCAAATGGGAGCATAAGTGAAAGAGGCAAATGAGGAAATAGTTACATGCAGATATTATGTTAAGTGGATATGGAGTAATTAATTTGAGGAACTGTTGAATGTGTTCTAAGTTAGGATGGCAATGTTGAACATTTTAGACATGGAGCTCTGGAAAATGAGAGTCAGGATAAGTAATTTGGTGAAAGAGAAAAAGTGGTGAAAGCCTTGCAAAAGATGAAGTGCAGCAAAACATCTGGAAGTTGATAGGATTTGATAGTGTATCTTCAGAGCAGGTTGGTTGATTGTGGTGTTGATTGCTTAATTAAGATTTTCATATGGTTCATGGTGAGGTTCCTGTGGATTGGTGGAATGCCTGTATAGTGCCAATCCTTAAAGGGAGTCCGAATTACAGAAGTATAAGTTTGTTGAGCGTATCAGGCAAGATGAATGCAAAATTGATGGTTGAGAGAGTAGTGGCATGCACAGAGCATCAGACTGGGGAGGAACAGTGCACTCTCAGGAGTGGTAGAGGATATATAGGTGTTTGCTTTGAAGAATTTGTGTGAGATACTGAAGGATTTGTATGTGGCATTTAGGCATCTGGAGAAAGCATATGATAAGAGTTGATTAAGATGCTTTGTGAAGGATGTTATAAATATATGGTGTAGGAGGAAACCTACTAGAAGCAATGAGTTTTTACCATGAGAGTAAGGCATGTGTGAGACTAGGAAGATGTTTTGGAAATAAAACATTTGAGGTCAATATGCGGTGTGAGAAGGGTTGATCAAATAAGATCTGAAAGGATTAGAGAAAGGAGTGTTAATAAGAGGAGTAAGTATGAGGGAGAATAAGGTGGGCTGAAATGGTTTGGACATATTGAGAGAATGATTAAGAGGATGTACATGTTGGTAGATGTGATATACAGATGGAGTGAAAGATGCTTTCTTTCTTTGGGGCTAGAACATGTAGAAGGGTGAGACACATGTAAGGGAAAGAGTGAACTGAAGTATTGTGGTATAGTGTACAGGATTCAGTGTGCTGTAAGTGGGCTGAACAAGGGCATATGATATGGTTAGGGGAAACCATGGAAAGGTTTGTGGATCCTGATTGTGGATGAAGGCTCCTGTTTCAGTGCAATACACAAGACAACTAAAGAAAGGATTTGAGTGAAAGAGGCCATTAGCAATATTACACCCTTCACATTAAGATTCAGTGTAAGGGAGATTAGCTAGCAAGTAAGTGAGGTATACTGAAGAACTATATTCATTAGTTTATTTAAACATAATAACTCAGGACCAGTTTCTGTGAAAGAGTCCTGGTATTACCCATGACCCTTCTAAAGGCTTCCAAAGCCCAATACTGTGCTACTTCTAGTGGCAGGGAAATGGAAACTACTTTGTAGTGAGAAGTTCTCTGAAGAGACTGTACTCTTAATGATATAGCCTTGAAAAAGGTCTTTTCACATGCAATGTAAACTCGTGCAGATGAAGTCTGGTAACACTTGCTGAAGGACTTGTTTCTCTGTACAGATAACTCTACTCTTTTTTCATGCAAAAGTAGAGCATTAATGGCAAATAGCTTGAACTTACTGTATAGTACCTAGAAATTTTAACACTTTCAAACACATGTAAGTGTTGGGGGATTGAGTGGCTGGCACTTATGGGGAGGACATTAGAGGGTGTCTTTTCTTAAGAAATATTCAGGCTCTTCAAATTTCAGATATCCAAATTTCATTCTCAAGAGAAATTGGACCCCATCCACATACAGTGAGATGTCATCATTACAGTAATAGCAGTTGCAACTAGCTGTGTAGGTACATTTAGATAGCCTAATGAGAGGTATACAATTACAATCAGTATCTACCAAGCCCTCCATTATCCCTTAATTATACAAATAGAAAATTAGGCACAACTTTCATTGAATTTCCTTCATAATGCAAGTTTACTGAGGATGCCCCCCCTCCTGTATTCCTGTTAAACTCACTCTGAATCACTTATTCATTCATATTTCTCATGGGTTGGATAAATAGGCATAACTGGATTGTATACTAACTAATAGGCATGTAAAGGAGAGACTGTAAGATGTGAATGTGCAGAGAGGGGCAGCTAGTGGATGTCATATCTCTTCTTGGCGAAAGTGAGAGTGAAAGTTTGTCATGGGTTTAGGAAAAGGGAAAATGTCATGGGTGGGAAGAGGGTGACAAAAGATTTAGCTTGAAGAAAAGGCTTGTACATGGGAATTCTAAGAGAAATTTGGTGAAAAATGCATAAGGGGAGAGATAATATGACAATAAACATCATGGGGTACTAAGAATCTCCTGGTTTTTGCCTGATTCTACAGCCAATGAGAGGGAGGTCTCCGGCATTAGTAGCAACGGCCCCTCCCATGACCTTCCTCTGTCTGTTAGACCATCCTGTTTTCTATTCAGTATACTGACATTCATGGTCTCTCTAGTAACCTATCCTCAGTTGAACACAATCTGTCTAGAACCTCTCCTAATACAATGAACCCTTGATTTAACATACTAATAGGGGGTTAGTGGGTGTGCATTAATGTCGAAAGTCCGTTGAGTCGAATGTAACCTATATGGGCCATTTTTTTTATACAATATACAGTTCACACGCTTTCTTTTAACTCCTTTAATCACTTGATGCCATTTTGAAATGTAAGGACTGCAAAATTATTTAATAAACAGTCACGATTCTCTGTATACAACCTGAATGTATGATAGCTTAAGGCAGACTGGGACCAAAACAAAGCAAGTACACCCCATGCTACCAAAAACAAGTGCAATATGAGATGTGCATGGTGCTACATTTGATTTTGTTTTTTAATTCTTAATTAATGTATTATTGTTTGCCTGGTCCGTTAAATCTAAAATCCGTTATATTGGGGTACATTAAATCAAGGGTTTACAGTATTTTACTTCTCACTGAGACGCACTTGTATTACAATGTTCTCACTAGTCCCTTTTTTGCATCTAACTATAACCTCCACTCACAATTCTGGTTCAAAGGTGGAGTTTGAACCTATTCCAACATCAACACATTCTTTGCCCAAACTTTGATGTTGTGTGGCTCAAGGTCTGTCGCCCTATTTCCACACAAATTTCATCTGTTTTGCCTATTACTCTCCTATTTCTATAAGTTTTATATTCTTCGATTTTCTAAACTCCTGCCATGAGACTGTGACATTCACTTACCTGCAAGCTGAGATCCTCTACCTTGGAGATTTCAATGTTCACCATTGGGAATGGTTGAATTCCTCCCATACTGCTGGTGGAGGGATTGAAGCCCTCACATTCTCCATTCTCAATGATTTAGAGCAAATTATCTCCCACCCTACCCATATTCCTGACGGCTATGACCACTCTTCTAATATTCTGAGGCCATTCAGGCCTGGAAAAACTCTCCTTCCTCTGGCTTCGTTTCAGCTTTTATCACTGCCTGTAATCGCTGCAAGTACATTATCCATGACGTGAAGCATTCCTTTATTCGAAGGAAGTGCGATAACCTCTCCTTGTCATCCACTGATAGGTCTTTCTGGTCTTTAGCTAAGGGCAACCCTATCATCTGTTGCTCTACCTTCCCATCACTTTTTTGCTCTGACAGTACCATAGCTGTCTCTACCATAGACAAAGCAACTTTCTTTGTTTCTCGTTTCTCCTCTAACTCCAACATGGATGACCATAACATTCCTTCACCCCATGTGGCTCCTCTTACTAATACTATGCATCTTCCCATAATCTCTTTTCAGACTATCTGAAAAGCACTTCTTTCTCTGGACACAAGCAAGTCTTATGGTCGTGTTGGCATCCATTCCCATGTACTGCAAAAGTGTACCTCTGAACTAGCACCTGTACTTGCTCATCTGTTCTGTTACTGTTTAAAAACCAAAACTTTTCCTTTTCCTTTGAAGCATGCATTGATACATCCCATCCCTAAGAAGGAAAATCATTTTGACCCATGCTCTAGCTATCGGCTATTGCCTTGACATCTACTGTTTCCAAAGTCTTTGAATCCCTCCTCAACTCCCATATTCTTAATCACCTCAAAAATCAGTCATCTCTCTGATCACCAGCACAGCTTCCGTAAGGCGAGATCCCCTAGTGATATTCTTTCTTATCTTACTAATGTCTGGTCATCATTCCTGAAAGATTTTGTGAAGTCATGTGTAGTTGCCCTTAACATATCTAAGGCTTTTGACATGGTGTGGCATCAGGGTTTCATCTCTAAGCTCCCCTCTTTTGGCTTCCTTCCCTCACTTTGCTCCTTCACATCTAACTTCCACTTTAGCCAATCTGTTTCTGTGGCTGTTGATGGCTTGGCCCTCCCCGTTTTCTCCAACAGCAGTGTCCCTCAAGGTTCTGTCCTGTACCATAAACTTTTTCTCCTTTTTTTCAACGATTTCCTCCTCCACAAATAATCCAATGCACCCATACACTGACAACTCAACACTGCATTCATCCACATCCTTCAATTCTGCTCCCTCTTCTCTCACTCGATCTGCATCT
>JAYMFT010293791.1:0-10333 GCA_038088735.1 Panulirus argus | reverse complement strand
ATATATATATATATATATATATATATATATATATATATATATATATATATATATATATATATATAGATATATAGATACCGTAGTCTAATTAGGTACCCAGTATATTACCCAACTCCTTTAGGAGGAGGAGCAGTTGGGTTGACTGTGGACTGACTGACTCAACCAGGATTCGAACCCATGCGCTCGACCCCAAGCGGCCCAGGAGTGCGTCACGGTCAGCGACGCTAACCGCTACATCACGGAGGCTATTTTGCGCGGAGCTTCTCACTGTCTTTTGAATAGGATTTTTTCCTTACAAACGAAGAAAATTGGATGAGGCGAACAACAGAAATGATGTACGTAGGCAAGAGGTTATGTTGACTCTGACTCGAAATGTGTTCTTGGAGATTAGAGGCATCGCTTAGCGAATCCAATGAGACGTCAAGAGCAGGGAATGCCGACCTGTTGGTTGATTACAATGGTTCATGAAATAATAGGGTATAACTGCCGACTGCCGTGTTTATACTGCTTTTCTTCCTTTTCTTCTCCTCCCCCTCTTAATATCCTCTTCTTCTTATCCTCTTATTTTTCTCTTCCTTCTGCTTACCCCGTGCAACCACCTTGCTCCAGGTCCACATTTCGATATTTTTTTTTAGTAGGATATCCACAAAACTCGTCGGTTTAATTAAACCCGAACAAGTGCTTATTAACTTGGGTGTTTTTATTGTTATTTATATGTACAGTTCATTTACCTTTGATTGTTTTATTAGGTTAGGTAGGTGACCTGCTTTTCTTCAGTGCAAGCGTGATTATTATGTGTGATTACTATTTTTGTGTTACTGGGAGAAAGTTTTACACTCGTGTTGCCCCGTCTCTTAACCTTGTGTATATGTAACATACGTGCATGTGTGTTTTTACTGTTTCTGTGTAACGGGAAAAGTTTTACGCTTCTTTTGCTCCATCTCGGAACCTTTTTTTGTGTTCTATTTATGTGTGTTTGTGTGTGTGTGTGTGTGTCGTTTTGTGTGTGTGTGTGTGTGTGTGTGTGTGTGTGTGTGTGTGTGTGTGTGTGTGTGTTATTGCTATTTGTATGCTGCGGGGAGAGAGTTGTACACTTGTTTTGCCCTGTCTCATAACCTTGTATATAATTACCATTTCTTAACCGTATGTATGCGATTGTAATTACCTCATTGTAATTACTTCCTTGTGCTGTATGGGGAGAGTTTTACACTCATGAGGTCCCATCCCTTGAACATTCTTTACTATCATACAACTTTTTAAATTTATGTATGCTGTCTGTATTAACCATGTCTTTAGTCAGTGTTAGTGTGTGTTTGTGACCAAGGATGTTACCATCTTCGCCTTTAAGACCTTTAGATATAGAGTTCCTGGTGAGCATAGGCTATACATTGCTTGAAAATGAATAATGATCTTTTTTATTTCATCTTTAGACCCAGAAGTGAGAGTTTGTGAATCAAGGATCAGGGACAATGCTAACCACTTTTTTTTGTTTCCTAATTCTTCAGTAAGAAATGGCAAAGCTCATGCGAAGGCCAAGTGTGAGAATATTTGAACACTGTTATACCGTTGTATGTTATGCCCATTGGTTATTTTGGTTATTTTGCCGATTAGTCAGCACCACTGGGTCAAATGGTGTATTGTCGACCAGCATATTTTTCATGATATCTGTTTTATCACTGGATTAATCAACTTTTCCCTTAGAACTGGACGTAACCCAAGCTTGCTTTAACGTAACTCTAGCCTACCTCAAAGTATTCCATGCACCACTTCAGCAGAACCCTAACCCACCTAACTACTATACTACCTCACCTCAGCATAACCCTAGCCTACCTCAACGCAACTCTAATCCACCTCAGCGCAAGCCTTACCTACTGCAACGCGATCCTAGCATACCTCAACATGGAACCCTAGTCCATCTCAACGTACATTTAACCCACCTCAACGTAACCCCATCTTATCCCTACGTCACCCTAGCCTACCGCTACTTAGACCTAGCCTACTGCAACGTAACCCTAAGGTGGCGCAAAGGAACATATACGTTGTCGAAAGCAAACTAGCCGGTAAGATTGGTAAAATGCCGTTTGACCCATCGGTACCAGCTAGTCGGCAAATTAACCTCTAGGTCTATTGATTTTTGTCATCGATAAGATAGATATTAAAATGTGTGTACTTTTTGAGACAAATAAACCCAGGTTTTAGCTCTCTCTCTCTCTCTCTCTCTCTCTCTCTCTCTCTCTCTCTCTCTCTCTCTCTCCCTTTTTTTTTTTTTTTCAGCAAGACCTAATAATGACGATCACTTAGAGGACGTCACTGAATCAGGAACGAAAGGTTCATTCGAATAGAATTCGTAAGTGAAACACCGTCAGCTCTATAAACAGTGCGTAGGGCAAGTAACTGTAGATCACAGAATTACAATGAGCATAATTTCGTTTTATAAATTATGCAGGACATAGCACAAGACACCATTTAGAGTGTCGTCTTTTGAGACACTTTCTTGATGTCTAATGAAGTGCGGACGGCAGCACTGGAGACCAGATATGCAATTCTTTCCATTCACTTTGTTAATTTTCTGAGAACGTACTTTAGCGTAGGCATAAGGCATAAACAATAGTATGTAGACTATTCGACTAGGAACCCTATTACCAACGAACGCAGTGTTAAAGTTTCGAGCCTTACAAACGTCTTAAAAAAACTGGAGAGTTCCTCGAACTCTCTGAGAATCACGTTGAGAATAACAACACTGCTTCATCAAATGGTTCACCTATACTTGCTCCGGACCAAGTCTCTTTTCCTAATGAAGCGTCGACTCCCAAACCATCAGTTGTACAGCTTACTACTCCATTAGTCTCGGCTCCTGCTTCACTTGAATCAGAACCAGATTCACCCGCTCGTAAACACAACCGTTGGGCTGCGTCATGTTTTGCCTAATTCGGTCGGGTTATTGACACAAATTTTTTAAAGCAAAATCTTGACATAAGTCGTTTTTTGCTGGGAATATTGGATTAAAGTGATTATCTTTTACGGATCAGTGTTTAAAACCAATACCTTATGATACTGCCTCCCCGTAGCGTAGTTGTTCGTATAGTTAACTAAGATTTCATACACGGGCCCCTCCGAGTTCGAATTCTGGGTGCGGAAGTCTTCTCAGAGTCAACCTGGCTATTCGTCCTCCTGTCGGGGCTGGTCGACTTGTATACCTTCAGAGAAGGAGAGGAAAGATGATCCTCTGTGACAGCGGACGAGACTGTGCCTTTCTTGAGTCTTTGTGTCAAATGTTCACGACCCCATAACTGCCACCTAATGCTATTAAATTTTCTTTTATTTATAAGGAGTGATATAATAAATGAGGCAGTTGGTCGGAGGCTAGTGCGAGAAAATGTCGGACCAGAGCTGTAGGTCAGGTAGCAGATGACTCAACCGGACATAGACGATAGGAATTCGGTGCATCCGTTGTCTCATAAGTGTTTACTGACTGACTGTAGGATGATGGGTAAACCAACCGCTAAACCAAGTATGATATCATTTAAAAATAAATTCGCAGTAACTGACTTGTTACAGTATTCCGTAAAAATTTTAATCATTATTTTAATTAGTTTTGCCAATATTATATCAAAAAATACATTAGAATTTGAAATTTTGAGACCCTTTTTCTCAGTTCTTGTGAATATAATTCCATGTAGCAGACATATTTAAAAAAGTCTGTGAATCACAAGCGTATGTCAGTCTATGTCAGACGCCTACGTCACAAAACCCACACATTTATATTTAGCTGAATATATTTTCTCTGTATAATGTTCTTATATTTCTCTGTCGCTAAAAGTTATAGCTTTGTAGTGCATGTTACTATTATCTATGTCTGTTGCAAATAGGGCAGATGTTTTAAACATGATGGTTCGTTTGTTAACACCTTCATTTTCATCGTCCCACATTAACAGGAAGGACTTGGCATACGTTATAGGTCGGGTCACTTCCCTTATATATGGACAGTAGGTCTGCTGAACGGTACAAGTGAACAGAGGGAGGTGGGCTGAGGGCTCCTTGGATTCAATACATAAACGCCAGGTGGGATGGGATAGGTTTAAGGTGTCAGCAAGCGCGACTTCAGGATGTCATTTGTATCATCAGACACCAATTGCAAGAACGTACATTACTGGTTGGGTCAGTACCCATATATATATATATATATATATATATATATATGTGTGTGTGTGTGTATATATATATGTAAGTCAGGTGCCTATTTTATCGACCATCCCACATGGGATAATGAACATCTTGGTTAACTGTGGACCGGCTGCCGCAACAGGATTCAAACGTATGCGGACTCGACCCCTGGGCTGCCCGTGAATGCGTCACGGTCAGCAACGCTAACCGCTACACCACGGAGGTCCATAGGAAGAGGAAAGTAGTAAATGAGGCAGGTTGCTGAGGTGGGCTGTGGTGCCCCAACACACATTCCATACACAGACATCTCCAGTTGAGCAGCAAATGTTGTGTAAGACAAGAATGCAGACTCGAGCAAGAGGTTGGATCAGTAGCCACAAAAGTGCTATATAAGTCAAGGTATAAAGGTGACCGATGGTTTGTTGTTGGTAGAGAAATTTAGCTTTTATATCACAGAAAGCGAAATCAGTTGAACACTGCTCATGTTAAGCAGTTATTGCAATAAGCAAAAGGAACATCTTCCTAGTGTGATCTGCTCTTTTGTGTATGAACCAGCTTCACTGAGTCAATCGTTGTAAAAGTACCACTAAGACTTAGGTAGAAATATGATGATGGGCAGTGTAATAGGTTTGGTATACTCGGGTGCGATATCTTAGCGAAGTTATCTTGCCAGTTTTTTGGGTTTGTTAGCTAAAGGAACGGCTGGACACGAATTTCAGGAACAGCTTGTAGTTCTCGAGTTTTATTACGCCTATGGAGTGTCTTTTCCACCTTCGTATATAGTGCTTACCGACGATAATTCACAGGACGAGTTAAAATCGGAATCGTATTAGGTTTGCCTTACTTTTTTTGCGGAGGTTATTCGTCTCAAAAACACTCCGGATTATTTTCACAGGACCTCAAGTCAGAATATATTATTCGTTAATTCAGCCGTGTTCAGAAAGGTTCCCTTATTCTTCTAGACTTTATCATATGAATATGAATAAAGAGCCTAGGATATTGTTGCTGTTTGATCTGGCGCTGAACAGACTCGTGGAGGGGTGGGGAAGCAGCTGCCCCTGGGTGACGAGGAGAGGAAAGGAGGAGTTGGGGAGGTCTTCAGTGGTGGGGAGAGAGATGGGAGAATAAAAGGGTCTGGAGAAACGCGGTTCTGACGGCCGGGACACGAGGTAGGAACGCGCTCCGTACCTGGCAGTTCTGTGCCGTTGTGCAGTTAGCCTGTTTGAGCCTTGAGCAGTATTACTCCTGACCTCACACACCAGAGCTCCGGTTATTCGTAATTAACCGCGAGCGTCTGGCCAGAGATTATTTCCCCGCGAACTACAAATACTTTAGACTTTATGTTCTTGCAACAGCCGCTTGTTTATCTCCGATACAACCGCCGTTGATAAGGTTTGCGATAAGGGTGCTTGTTACCTCGTCCGGTGTTGCTTGCTGCTGCTGCTACTGCCGCTTGTCTTGTGTGTTACTTATTCTTTCATGTCATTCTTTCTTTATTCCTGTCGTTATTTCTATGTCGTAGTTGTTGTACTTTTCAGGGTACAAAGTTATTTTGTTTCCGATTCTGGATTTCTCTTTTTTTGTGATTATTTACCTATTCTTTTTCACCTGTTGTAGCTGGATCTTTAGCCTCCTTTGCCTCCATGTTTCTGGTGCACCGTTGCTCCACAGACGTTTCTGCTTCTGTTGCTTTCGTGTTCCTGCTGCTGCTGCTGCATATTTCCCGCTCTGTTACTTTTTCACTTTCTGCTTTCGTGTTGCTGCTGTTTCTTTGTGCTTTATTTTCTCCTGCTGCTGCCTTCTTCCTTGCTGTTTTTCTTGCTGCTTTCTTGTTCCTTCTAAGGCTTCCCTGTACCTGTTGCTGTTTCTCCTGCTACTTTCGTGCTCCCGTTTCTTTGCTCCAACAACCTCCTTTTGGTGCTTCTTAAATGAAAGTGTTTCTTTGCTCTTCCTCCCGCCTTTTACTCTACTGCCTCCTTGTTCCTGCAACTTCTCTGATCCATTGCATTCTCAGTCTTGCTACTGCTGTTCTTCCTGCTTCCTTGTTCCATCTACTTCCTTCATCCACTTGTTCCCTCAACCTCTTCCTTCCTCTTGCTGCTGCTTTTCGTTCGTTAGTTCGTTTCCTGCTGCATCCGTGATCCTTCTCATACTGCATCAGTATACCTCCCTCTGCTGCATCCATGATCCTCCTCCTGCTGCATCTGTGGTCTTTCCTCCCCCTGCTGCATCCTTACTCCTCTTTCTCCTGCTGCATTCATATTCCTTCTTCTGCTGCAGCCATAGTCTTCCCCCCTGATGCATCCATATTCCTCATCCTGCGACGTCTATACTCCCCCTCCTCCTCCTCCTGCAATCCATACCCTTCCTCCCTCTCCCCTCCCACTGCTCTATTCCTCCCGCTGTTGCTGCTTGTTCAAGCTGCCATCTGTTGTTTAGAGGCGACGACACTGAGTAACACTCCTGCATCTCTTTACCTGTCGGTCGCTTGATCCTGCATTCAGTCAGGGGTCCCTTGTGAATTGCTCCCTCGCACAACCACCTATCGCCCCCTCCCTCCCTCCCTCCTCCAGTAAATCGTCAGCTCCTCCCTTACACGGACTCATCTCCATGATAATAACCATAACAGATTGAAAGACAAGTGGACTTAATCGCACGCTGATGGCAACAACCTGACGCGATGTAGTTCAGTGGTTTTTTCCTCTTTTTTTCGTTTTTGTCATACTAATATACTCCCGTCATTGGTCGTAGAGGAAACAGGGCCAGTGAAGCTCGTCGGGGTTCGAGCGCCAACGAATCCCGCGA
Organism: Panulirus argus; assembly: GCA_038088735.1. Classification (NCBI taxonomy): domain Eukaryota; kingdom Metazoa; phylum Arthropoda; class Malacostraca; order Decapoda; family Palinuridae; genus Panulirus; species Panulirus argus. The sequence continues at coordinate 3,364 of JAYMFT010293791.1, read as the reverse complement.
ACAAACCCCACCCCCACCCCCCTGTGTCATTCGAGGCTCCATAAAGCTGAAACTTTAGTAGCGTCTGGCGTCGTGGTGGTGGTGCTGCCCTCAGTGGCAACGCTTCGGTTGTACGGTGGCAGACCTCGCCACCTGCGGTACCCCCTCTCTCCACCATTCTCCCTCCTCACCCACTCACTACCACCTTCAGGAACTTCTGCAAGTGGTATTCTCCTCCTGTGTCTAGACTGTGGGATTTTATTGCCATCTTCTTCAGTATCGTCCTTATTCACTGTATCAGTTGAAAACAATGCCCATCTTCTCTCCCTAGGTAATATATGTCTTCTAAGGCAAGGGTTTTTCTAAATGGGTTCCTCAAAATCTTGTACGGGATGCTATATTTTCCGAAACCATTTTTAGTATGAAACAAATAATCATATGTATGAATGTGATTAACATAAGTAAGAACTACACTGAGTATATATTTGGATTTCAGCGTAATATAATTATGCCTGTACCTCTTGGTCAAGGTTAGGGGATTTATACCTTAATATAGATGTTCCATGGCTTCAGAAAGACTGTAGACCCTTGTTCTAGAGTACCATAAACGACTGTGAATACTACAGTATCTGTAAATATGGCTTAAGTCCTAATTTGGTGGTTTGGAAATGTGGTTGTGGTGTGTGTGTGTGTGTATTGGGGGGGGGGGTTAGACAGTTAAGGCAGAGTAGAGAAACAGACGATAGTTCGAGAGTGTGGGGTTATGGTTCAGGAGTTAGGGCCCCCGTGAACTCGGGTACCCCACAGTTGGCTGGGCATACATGATAATGAAGCGTCTGGCCGGCTTTATGGCCGTCACGTATCGTACCTGTAGCGTTATCTTCCCCCCCTCATAAGTTTTCCCCTGGGTTGGCCAAAGAGAGAGGGAGAGACTATCTACACTGTCATCATCATCTGTCTATTTAAATCCCCTCCAGGTTAGGCCCAAGGTAAGGTAAAGTACCCTGTAAAGTTGTCCTGAATATTATTAGATAAGTAGCGAAACCCATCAGTGATTCTCTCTCTCTATCTATCTATCTGTCTATCTGTCTATCTATCTATCTATCTATCTCTGTCTATGTATCTGTCTATCTATCTATCTATCTCTGTCTGTGTACCTGGCTATCTATCTATCTATCTCAGTGCAGACAACACACCTGTAGGGAACAGGGACCCATGTGTCATTCTCGATAACTATTGTGACGTTCTTATTTCTTTTCAGGTCAGTGCTTGTGAGTGTCTGTGTGTTCGAACGAGTCGTGTATTCACCTCGACTCGAACTATTCTGTGAGGTCGTGACCCTCGAGAGCTTCACAGGAGTCCAGGTAAGGCTTTGAAATGTTTTCTGTTTGCCACAGATCTTGCACAGTTCTTGGCACTGTGGCTTGATTTTTGCATGGTCCGTGAAGTTTTGGCGGGTTATTATTATAATTATTATTCCGCCTCACACCACAAGACCTTAAGCATTTCACTGTATGCCTTGCCTTACCTTTGTGCCTCAGGAGTCCTCTCTGTGGGGCTCCTGTAGAGCTCAGTGACCCGTCCACGTCCACCGGGCGGGGCCTCAGGTCAAAAATTGAGATTTCTATACGCATTGGTGAGGTGAGCACAGGACAATAGAGTAAGTGATAAGTGTCTTCAGCATAGAAAATGCGTCTTGGGCATGAGGGATTGTGTGACGCAATGAATTGGTGTTGGTAATGCTGGAGACGAGAAAGCGTGACTCGTACATGCTTCGGGAGTGTAGTTTCTAATGGGCGTATGTACAGTATATCTGGTTGAGTGTAGTGTAAGACTGGATTGGGATGGCGGTTGTTTAACGTTTGCTGGGTCATAACGATGCTTATTGGATTACTCAGTGGCGTGTTCCTGGGGTAGGGAATGGCTATAGGTATAGGTTGCTGAAGTGCGAAGCAAGAGAAAGCTACTGATATTTTCTTGTGGTCTGATGGTTGATTATGAAGTACTCAGGGTGGGAGAGGTCTCGTTGTCTTGCAAAGAACTGAGTTCCTTTGTGTCCTGGGCTCTTGCCCGTGTGCCTTCGTCCCATACCTTTGTGTTCGTAGCTCATACACCTGTGTCCTCACTTCATACTCTACCCCCTGTTCATACCCTGTGCCCTCTTTTCATACCCTTGTGCACTCGGCTAATACCTCTATGCACTGCGCATCTTACACCGCAGGATCAGCGGAGGTGTGTGTAGATATCCGTTAAGAATGTTCTTTTTTTTTCTTCGAAGTGTTAAGGAGGAAGGCCATTAGAACGAGTCCAGTTAACGGGTAACACCGCGTTGACCGCTTCCTGTTGAAGCTCCAGGACACTACCATCCACACGGGAAGGTTCCACGAGCTACTGGACTAAGTTGAGGAAACCCAATGGAAGGAAAAGCTGCTGGATGAAGTGAACGTCCTTCAGTGGAATAAGAGGCGCATAGCGCCATATGTGCAACACCTCGAGAGTGGCCGACCACCCTCTCCCAGTGGAATGAGAGGCACATTGCACCCGTGTGCAACACATCTAGAGAGTCGGCGAGTCACACGGAGATCCAGCTGTTGTTGCAGCAGCAACAACAGCACCAGAAGCAGCAGCGGCAGCAGCGTCCTCAAGCGAGAAAAAAAGAAGAGAGAGGGAGAATGGTGTCATGGAATATATGAGAACAAGAACACAGACTGCAAGCAAATTACGTAGCGCAGCCCCGAATGATGAACTTGCCGATCTGTTGTACGAGCGCTTTTGTTGACTGCGTGATGTGAGTGGTCCACTTACAGCACCAGGGCGGACCATAAATGGCCCGCTGGCATGAGGCCCGTTGACCTCACTCAAGCCCAGCTATTGACAGCCTTCCTCCTGCAGAAAAAAGAAAAAAAGTGGAACATCCGTATCTTCATTGCCACAGCGTGGGGAGTGAGTGTGCATCACAAGTTGGCTCCGAGCTGGTACTGCGTCCGGATGCTGACATCACCACCCAAGGGGGACGTCGAGGCAGAAGACTGCCCGAGCCCTCCCCTGCAGACCAGACTGGCCAGCAGCAGACATCAGAACACGCTGCAGACACCCCGACCAACAACGGCTTTCCTTTAGAGGCAAGGCGGAGGCAAGTCGCCCCACTGACCGCCACGGAGGGCTACTTGTATTTATACTTAGCCTTCTGCTCAGAGTAGGGTCTGACAACACGCACACACTCACGGGCTTCCGTGGTGTGGTGGTTAGCGTTAATGACCATGATTCAGTCCGGGGTCGGACCGGCATGGGTTCGAATCCTCTGAGTGTCAGTCGGACTACACCCAACCCAGGTCTTCATCCTCCCTTTGGGGCTAGTCGATGAATAGGTTCTTGGCATTAGCGT
>JAYMFT010293780.1:0-10333 GCA_038088735.1 Panulirus argus | reverse complement strand
TCTCCCCTCTCCCCAGAGATAATATATATATATATATATATATATATATATATATATATATACATATATATATATATATTTTTTTTTTCCCCATACAAATTCGCCTTTTCCCGCATCAGCGAGGTAGCGTCAAGAACAGTCGACTGAGCCATAGAGGGAAACTCCTCACTTGGCCCCTTCTCTGTTCCTTTTTTGGAAAAGCTGAAATTAGGGAAGAGTGCAGGAGACAGTGAAGAACTTTAAGGGACACCACTGTTGATAGGGAAAGGGGTAGAGGTTGACTGATCAACAACATAGTAGATAGAAAGGCCAGAGAGGAAGCTAAGTACAGTGTCAGGGAGCAGAATAAAGAAAAACTACACCTTAAAATTCCAAGATTAACATGTAATCATACAAAACAGATGAGACAATCATTTTATGTTGTTATATCTTTCCTTAGAGTATAGAGTATGTCATAATTTTTCCAAATAGTCTTACTCTAGTTTATGCTCTGAAAACTTGAGGGATGCTAAATTATAACGAAAAGGGTCAAAAGTGTTTTTGCTCTTTCTTTTATGGTGGAAAGGTAGGAGTAGATATGACAGAATGTTATTCATTAAGGCGTGATATCTAGGCAGTCTTTCTTTAATAATGAATGTACTTCATGGATCATGCTTAAATGAGACATTATTGGAAGTCCTTATTATGCTGATCTTCCTCCATCTTTCTCATAATTAGTGTTACTTCTGATAAAAGACCTCATTAGAACTGAGGACAGTTTATTAAACTGTATTGATATTACTTGAATGTATATTTCACATTTATCAAACTAATAATTTGTTATGTAGTTTCAGTACATAGGTCCTGGCAAAACTCTCTGGGAAAATATGGGTATGGAACAAACATCTCCTGGACAGACTTATTTTGCTAATATCACCAACCTACTGCCAGCCACCTCATACCTTCTAAGAATGACAGTCATATACAATTATACCTACCACAGATATACTTGGCCTCAAGAACCACTCTTTAATTTTACGACTCTAGGTAAGTAGTCCTTTCATTATTCCATTATCTGTACTTGCTTACAAGTCTCGAAATTAATTATTGTTGTCAACTAGTAGAATTTGTTGCTCTTGAGTCAGGGAATAATGTTGTCAAATGAAATTTTAAAAAAACATAAGTAACCTATCAATATCCATATCTTCTCTCTTCAGGTGAGATTCCTGGTCAGCCTGGACAAGTGATGCGGCAGCAAGTTGGTGGCCTGTCTATGGGCAGTGGCCTCAGGCTGTGGTGGAGTGAGGCTAAACCAAATGGAGCACCTGTTACTGCATACACCTTACAAGCTGCCCCTTACAATTCTGATGACCCAAATAGAAATATTACATACATTAATGTGTATAATGGATCAGGTAAAGCCTATCTATTAATTATGTATAGAGTTCTATGTGTATATAATGGTAATGCTGTAACACTGGAATACACATTACTACATGACGTACTGTTGTTTGTAAATTGTCTCATATCTTAGTGATTCATTTTTATAGTTAGCTTATTGGTTTGTAAGATTATTTACATCATTTCTTAACAGAAAATTACTGGCTTATCAGAGGATTAGAAGATGCTTCTAGTTACATCTTTCGAGCACGTGCCATCAATGAACTTGGAGCAGGTCCTTGGGGAGAAGAGAATGTGATTGATACTGTAGTTGGGCCAAGAATGTTAACACAGACAGGACTTCCTACCATTCTTGCATCAACTATCCCAACATCACTAATTTTCTTTGGAGTTCTTTTTACATGTCTTGTGTATGGTAAGTATAATTATATCTGTTCTTGCTGTATAGTATTTTATTGTACATTAAAACATACATATCTGATGCTTTTTCTAACTTTTCATTTTGAAAATATACTGTAACTGTTCCTTGGCATCTTTGCTCCCAAAATTCTTTGGATTTTTGAAGTGCAGTGGCTGCAATGTATTTACCTTGTTAAATATTTATGGAGGTATTTCTTAATTATATGTATGACTTATAGTAAGGTAGCGAGTCTACAATAGGAAACTCAGCATTCCTGCCTCTTGCTGTCCTCCATGATTATGATTAAGGATCCAGTTTCTGCAAAGTCAGTCCCAGTGAAAGGTATATTGCTATATGCACTTGATCCATCCCATATATATATGTATATATATATTTTATCATTTTATTTATTTGATCGCCGTTTCCCGCATCAGCAAGGTAGCGCCGGGAAACAGATGAAGAAAGACCCATCCATTCATATACATACATGCACATACATATGCATAAACATGCATATACATATACATGTCAACATTTACATACACATACATATGCACATATACTTGCTCGCCTTAATCCATTCCTGGCGCCACCCCACCCCACAGGAAATTGACGGATTTGTGTGTTCTGTCTGTCTATCTATATCTCTGACGCCTGTTCTTATACTGCATATAGATTACTGTAAAGCCATATCATATGCACTATTTCTTTCCTGTAGTATGTTATGCTAGTAAATGCAAATATAGATATGGGAATTTTGCATTTTAATTTCTTAGGGGACAGTGTCACATGAACAGGCTAATTATATTATATTCAGTACTGAAATTGTTAAACTGTTGAAATATATATTACCGAGACCACATAATGTTTCCTCATTCATTTAAGTCTCATGTCTTTTGGGTCCCAGTTAAATCAGTTGGTCCTGAGAGAGAAAATCCAGATAAATCTGTATCACCAGTTTAACACAATAAGGGAATGGCTGTCAATTAGCTGAAAAATCAGAGTCTTAGAGAGGGGCCTCCTTAACAAAAAGTCATAGAAAGAAATGTTGAGGCAGTTGGGGGGGGGTTTTCAGAAAAAAGGAATAGAAAAAAGTTGAGGCAGCTTCCACATCTGTGTGTCTGTCTGTCTGTCAGCCAGTGAGTGACTCAGATGCCTTTCTCCAAGATTGTTGAAACACCACATGCTTCTCAAAGCAATCATGTAACTTTGTGAGGGAGTTTAAGCCATATAAATTCCCAGTTCTTCAAACACACTTTAGGTATATTTGGCTTTTTCTTTGTAACAAGGTAGGAAACAAAAAGGAAAGCAAGCAGCAAAAGACTGCTGGGTCCTTGTGAGGCTGTTTGTCATAGTTGAAGGGATCAGAACATTTTCAGATGTTCAAATTAGCTTAGAATCAAATTAGTAGGGGACAGATTAGCAAGGGTTCTATGTGTTTACAATTTTAATTATTGATCAGGGTACAAAATATGCTTTTCACAAGAAAAGTTATTTTTAGGTATGAAACGTGCTGAAAGGAGACGGAGAAAAGTAAAGGCAGCTTCTCTCAGTGATTCCAATCATCACCATCACCGATCTCGTGATGCAGAGCTAGCAACTCTTCGACAGTTACCAACAAATAATAACTTCGTAACAGAAAACAATGTACTTTACAACCTCCAGACTTTTCCAGGTTAGTTTAGATTTTGATTATTACTTTTTATATTGAATAATTGTGAAATGTAACCATACTATCTATCTGTATCTATAATACCTGTTCCTTTTGTGAACTCCCTCAAAAGGAGCTGGCCACAGTAAAAGAGTCTCCATAACTGGTGATCTCCAGTGCTGCATTTTAGCCTTTAGTGCCTCACCCTTAAAAGGCCACTGGCAGAGGGCAGCTCTAGCACAGTGTTTTCAGAGGCTCGTATCTAATGTTTCCAACAACTGCTAATACTTACTTAATGTTCCAGCCTAGCACTTCTACCAAATGCTCATAGCTAATGTTCCCATTGATTACAAAATTGCTTTCAGTACTGTATGTTAATTTTGTTACTGAATCAGAAAAGCACCTCTCGTGGCCCATACATATGTAGAAGCATATATACACAGGAGAGAGACATATTTTTTTCTCAATACTCATTTAAACTCACTTAGAATATGCATCACTAGTTTGGTCGTTACCCCACCTGAACGTGACACAGAAATTTATTAAAAGATATCCAGCAGTGGCCAACAAATATAGTGCTTGAACTTATGAAGGGAAACCAGAGTTTGTTATGAAGGGCTTGAAGTAATAAAGAAGAGCTTCTGGGAAAACATAACAACCATATACTTAACCTGTGCTAGAAGAGAGAAGAAAGGAGGATGGCTTGAATGCAGCTTTCATATGTTATGAATTGTTTTGATGTTTTGGAAGAGCTCAGTGTTTCAGAATAAAACATGAATACATCTTTAGAATTTCTGAATTTATTTGACTTCATCAATAGAACTCAGCATTATAGAATAAAAAGGAATAGCTCAACTAGAGAACAGTAAAAAAATGATAAGTAAGGAATGGATCTCATGATATGAAGAAATTTCATAAGTAGTAAATAGAGGTTGGATTGAAAAAACTAAGTGAAGGAACAGTGAGTAGAAAGAGCCTTAAAGTTACTGAAGATTGTATGAATGTAAAGAATGTTCAGATATTGGGCCACATGAGTATAAATCTCCCTTCCTTTATGTTCATGTAAGGAACTACATGAGTGAGCACTTGCCTAGAAAAATAATGAGTGGACAGACAGTTTGCCTTTGAATAGCTAAATGTCAGTTGAGATCATCCACCATAGAATCCTTGACTGATATAACAAATTATAGATTTCTAAGTAAGCATAAGGTTAGGGAGACTATGGTGAACTGAAAGTTTCTTACATAGAAAGGAATAGAGGATAAATGTTATAAGGTATATACATTTTCTAACTAGTGTTTTTGGTCTGCCAAAAGTCATTTGGTACTTTCCCTCATAGGAGAATTCCAGAAAAAAAAGTTAAGCAAGTTATCCATGTTAAAGAGAATGGAGGTTATTTTCAGAGTTGCCTTGCCAGACTTGGTAAAGTAACCATTGGTGTCCTACCAGGCTTTGTGCTTGGATTGCCATTATACCTGTGGATCTTATTACCTAAATATGTTTAGGGATGATACTAAGCTTATGAGAGAAAGAAGAGGTATTTGATATATATACAACCTGTATAGAGAACTGTTTAGGTTCCACCATTTGTAGGGTCCATGATTAATGAAATTCAGTCCACCCAAATACAAAGTGGCTGAGATTGCATTAAGCAAAATGAGTTTTGGATATGATTGTCAGCTAACAGGGAGTAAATAACAGGATTTTTTCTAAAATAGGGACTTACACTGTGTTCCCAGTTTGTCACCAGGAAAGCACATTAGAAGTATTATTATGGAAGAAAATTTTTAAGTAAATATCAATGTTACTTTCAAGTACATGGACAAGATGTTTAGCAAAAAACTTACTACATTTGTTAGACCTGCATCAGGGTATGCAGTAAGTGTGGTCTCTTCAGTCGAGGAAGTATATGGGGTATGTTGAGAAAGTTCAACAATGAGTGGTGGATTCTTTACTTGGAGTAAGGCAGGTTTTAAGAAGGGGATAGTTTCTGTAACCTTACCCACAGTAATGATGGCAGGATAGGAAGGGACACATAAATTTGAATTCCTCAGTGGATTTATCGATGATGTCAAGCACTTCTCTGGAATTTAATGAAACCAGTGAACTACAGCACAACAGATGAATAAGACAGATAAAGTCAGAAAATTGTATGAATAAATACAGACATAACAAGAAAGTAATAACTGATGAAATAAGCTAAGCGACTTTGTTGTAAGTTTGTATGTTGAAACAAAAGTTGAATTGGTGGGTCTCACGAGTGTAAAGTTCATTTCCCACTCACTTAGATAAGTTATTGCAAGTGGCTGGATAGATTTGTTAATATTCGTATAAGCATTCATATGTTTAGCATATACAGTATACTTTATGATAATAATAAGATATTTTCTCCATACAATTAGTTCATCTGGCAAAAAAGTCTTCAAGAAATAGAACCAGCTTGTAAGATATGTATTTCACCAAATTTGAAATGAAGATATGTCATAAAGAACTACCCATAAAGTTTTAATGCTGCGTTGGTTAAACCATTTAACCAACTAAAATTTTTTGACAACAAAAATATATTTATTAACATGAACCTTTTCTAATTATTGCAGGGGATGACCTCGACCTCCCACATGTGTCTCGACACTGTATTACGCTCACTAAGTTTCTTGGTAGTGGAGCTTTTGGTGAAGTGTTTGAGGGCACAGCCTGTGAGCTGCCATGTTTACCTGAGGTCACTAAGGTGGCAATTAAGGTTTGTATATCTGTATGATTATTCATATGATGTATTGAAATTAGCAAATGTTGAATAACTTTTTCATCTGTCACCAATTAGTGTTGTTGAACCTTGATAATGCAAAAAAGTATAAGTCACTCTGTTAGTAAGAAGGATGTATTGTTAACCATGAAATGAAGTGGTTTTCCCAGACTCTAACTACAAGTTGTTTCACCACAAAAAGTCACCTTTGGTAATATTGTATCATCGTTAATGAACAGAAAGGAGTTCAGGCTTGTTAAGGACCTTCTTGTTCCAAAGGAGTCCTTCATTTCCTTCTTCTCCAAGATGTGCAGCCATGAAGCTGCAGGAAGCCAGTAAAAGGAGCTTTTGGTTTGTATGATAATAATAAGCAAATTATTCTCATTTATGATTTATGGAACATGTTTATCCATTTAAGAAAAAAAAATTATATTTCTTAATATTGATATGACAAGTTAACATGTCATTATTACTCAGCTGTAATACTTTACAGACTCTTCGTAAGGGAGCAACAGAGGCAGAGAAAGCAGAGTTCTTAAAGGAGGCACAGTTGATGAGTCACTTCCAGCATGAACATATCTTACGTCTTCTTGCAGTATGCACAGATAACGATCCTTTCTTCCTCATACTTGAGCTGATGGAGGGTGGAGATCTTCTGTCTTATCTTCGTAGTAGTCGAGGGGTTAGTTTTAATTTAAATTATTTCTATTTTTCATACTGTATCTGCTTGCCTTTCCTGCCTGGTATGTACTACTTTTACAATAAATGTATTCATTTATATTACTCTTAAATTTTATTAATCAGAATAGTTTGTGACTTAAATCTGTATCAGTTAAGCTTTAAATCTGTATCAATTAAGCTTTTATATCTTTATACAGTAAACCCTCGATTTAACGGACCCTGATATTACAGATTTTCATTTAATGGATCGGCTAATAATAATACATAAATTGAGAAAAATTTAGAAAATAAGAAAAGATTAAAAGATCTCAAACGCTGCACCACATGCATTTCATGTCGCACCTGTTTTTGGTAGCATGGGATAGACTCACTTTTTTTCAGTCTCAGTTTGCCTCAAGCTATCATGTGGTCAGGTTGTATGCAGAGAATTGTGAATATATTTATTATAAAGTTTTGCAATCCTTACATTTCAAAATGGCATCAAGTGATAGCGGAGTTAAAAGAAAGTGTATAAACTGTGTATTGTATTACTGTATATTGTATTAAAAAATTGCCCATAGGTTGCATTCGATTTAAGGGACTTTTGGCATTAATGGACACCCCTTCACCCCATTAGTCCATTTAATCAAGGGTTTACTGTATTTATATCATTTAAGGGGAAAAGGATAAGGGGAGGACCAAATTGGAGATGGAAGGATGAAGTGTAAAATATTTTGAGTGGTTGAGGCCTGAACATGTAGAAGGGTGAAAGTTTGCATGGGATGGAAAAATTTGTGGGTCAGTGGTTTTGGTGCATTGCACAGGACAACTAGAGAATGGATGTGCGCAAATGTAGCCTTTCTTCATCTTTTCCTGGCACTACCTCACTAAAGTGGGAAATGGCAAACAGGTATGATAAAAAAATATCATGAATACTCATTCATGCAATAAATCTATTTTATAGTTCTCCTGACATCTCTCAATCTATCTATATGTATCTCTGATGCCTGTTCCCCACTGGAACTCCCAGAAGGGGCTGGCCACTGCAATGAGTTTCCATAACTAATGAAATCTAGTGCCACTTCATAGCCTTTAGTGCCACACCCTTAACAGGCCACAGGCAGAAGGCAACTCTAGAGCAGTGTTTGCAGAGGCTCTTAGTTAATGTTCCTACTGACTACATCTGTCTAATGCTCCTGCCTAATATTCCTACCTACTACTTCTACGTAATGGTTTTGTGTAATGCTCCTGCCTAAATGTTCCTACCAACTACTTCTATCTGTTGCTCCTACACTTTGCCAAAAGGCAGGGCCAGTGCATGATGGTCACCACAGGAAAATATAGTTATGAAGAATGAGTTTTGCAAGTTAAATGTTGTCAAGTGTTATGTATGACATGGATGGACTGCATGTCTGTGGACAAAATGCCAGTAGTCCATGTGTGGGTGAGGCAGAAAGAAAAGACAGCCACCTGGGTCAAAGGAGTGCAACTTGACAACTACTGAAGTGCTGGCACACTTCATATTGATTTGCATATTCTTTCATGAATTTATTGTATGCTTGATATTAATGTTTAGATGAAGCTTACACAAATATGAATGTTCAGCTTGTTGTCTAAATGATCTTTTTTTACCTTCTTAGGCTGAGCATGGTTTAACATTAGCAGACCTTGTGGCCATGTGTTTAGATGTTGCAAAGGGCTGTGTATATCTGGAGGAAATGCACTATGTCCACCGTGATCTGGCTGCTAGAAATTGCCTCGTATCTACAACTGACCCTGAATCACGTATTGTGAAGATTGGAGATTTTGGGCTTGCACGAGATATATACAAAAATGATTATTATAGAAAAGAGGTATAGAAACAATTTTGAATTACTTTTGTGTTTATAGTTACTGATTTGTGCATATGAGGAGAGAGATTTATGTCAGTAGGACCTTACTTCTTGCCTTCATACATCATGCAGATTTGGCTTTTCTGTTGCTTACGGCAGTTATTGCTTCATTTATCTAGTTTCAAATTTTCACTCTTCTGTTACTAAAGAGATGTTGTCTTGCATTTTTTCCCCAAACTTTTGAGTTAGGATTTGTAATTATGACTTCCCAGGAAATTATAAAGAATTGGCTAACATTAACATTATTATCATGACTCAAAGCACACAATATTGGTATCATTTTCCCTCTTATCTCATTTTCTGTAACATAGGCAATTCTCACCTGTGGCTCATCCCACTTAGTTAAGGCACCATTCTTGTTGCAGAGTGTTTGATAGCAGTTTTGTGTTTTTCTTTGAGAATAGATCCAGTTGATCACACTTAGGTTGAAAACATACGTAATGAATATCTTTACAAGCTTCTCTTTTTTCCATTGCCCTAAGGCAGTTATAATTCTGACCTACATTTGATTTTCTAAGAATAGTTTATGCAATGTCAGTTCCCTTCAGGTTCATTTTGCTGGGCAATTCTTGTAGCTTTCCTCTCAGTATGATACTCTGAGTCTTTTCTGTTCTCACCCTCTTCCATCCTCTTTACATTATCCCTGGGGATAGGGGAGAGAGAAAACTTCCCTCGTATTCCCTGCGTGTCAAAGGGCGACTAAAAGGAGAGGGAGCTTGGGGCTGGAAATCCTCTCCTCCTGTTTTTACTTTTCCAAAAGAAGTAACAGAGAAGGGGGCCAAGTGAAGATTTTCCATCTAAGGTTCAGTCCTCTGTTCTTAACGCTACCTCACTAACACGGGAAATGGTGAATATGTATAAGAAAAAAGAAAATATATCACGTTAATGGGATGGCCTTGATTAGGGTCTCATCTGCCTGTGCTGTCTTAGCTAAAAAGAAAATCTAGTGCTAGCCATTTACGGATTTCATTTTTTAATTTCCTTCAGTTTGCAGAGGCAACCCAGACATGTTATGTGCTCTATGCTCTCTTCCAGTTTAGAGCTTGTTGTCAGTGTGGTAATTCCTCCTATCATACCAATCTGGAACACCCTCTTTTTTAACAGCCTGTACTGTGGTAAAGAACTAAAAGCTCTTTTGCTAGCAGAAAGTACATAGTCACCCCATCTATCTATCCTTTCCAAGATGTTGCTTATGCTCTTTAGTTATGCATGATCCTGTCCCTCTGTGACCATGTTTCATCTCATTTATAAGAGTTTTCTCAGCAAAAAACTTATCTGGCTGCTGTCTGATTATCCTCTCCAGCAGTTTGATAACCATCCCCAATAATGATGGATATCTGTAATTCAAGGCAGCCTCCCCATCACCTTGCTCTTCTCTATCTCACTGGTACAGAATGCTCATCAAAGGAGCTTTTAAACAACATATCTATGGCCCATCTAGGGTTTCTAGATATGTTTGAGTACATACATTGAGAAGCCATCAAATTCATATTCTTACGGTGGATATAGTTCTATCCTACGCCTCTCGTCTCTTCTTCTTCTTCTTCTTCTTCTTCTTCTTCTTCTTCTTCTTCTTCTTCTTCTCTCTCTCTCTCTCTCTCTCTCTC
>JAYMFT010293769.1:0-10333 GCA_038088735.1 Panulirus argus | reverse complement strand
CTCCCCACCACACGGCTGGATACACCACAGACGATGATGGGGCCTCCCCACCACACGGCTGGATACACCACAGACGACGATGGGGCCTCCACCTCCCCACCACACGGCTGGATACACCACAGACGATGATGGGGCCTTCCCAGCACCGCCTCCGTTAGCGTGTCGGAGCGGCTTACGACGTCAGCCAAACCCTACGTACAGTACGTTGCCTCTTAGATCCGGCTCTTATCTAATCGCTATCTTTACGACGGTGTGAGATGTGTGGTGTGGTGTTTGTCCGAGACGGTGAGATGGTTGGCCGAGCTGATGGGCTGGGTTGGAGGAGGGGAGGGTGGTAGGGGTTGGGAGAGGCGTAAGCGGCACGAGACTGCTAGCAGAGAGTCCAATATGTCGAGACGTGACGGAGACAGCCTGGGCAGTGGGGGTGTGAGTGTGTGGGGGGGGAGGGGTTGGGGGGGGGGGAAGAAGAAGCAGAAGAAGAAGTGCAGAAGATGGTGTTTACGGAGCCTGGGTCCACTATATCAACACTCTCCGGCGCTGGGGAGAGGAGGGTATGGAGCCTGGAAGACGGGGAGGCCAGGCCTGGAGACTAGGAGAGGGGGGTGACGGGGATGCCAGGACTGGAGACCAGTTGGGACGAGGAGGAGGCCAGGTCTGGAGGCCAGGGTTGAGACGAGGAGGCCAGGACTGGAGACCAGGGGGTGTGATGAGGAGGCCAGGCCTGGAGACCAGGGGATGTGACGAGGTTTCCAGGCCTGGAGACCAGGGGGCTGACGGGGAGGCCAGGCCTGGAGACCAGGGAGCTGACGGGGAGGCCAGGCCTGGAGACCAGGGGGGATGACGAGGAGGCCAGGCCTGGAGGCCATTGGGAATGACGAGGTTTCCAGGCCTGGAGACCAGGGGGCTAACGGGGAGGCCAGGCCTGGAGACCAGGGAGCTGACGGGGAGGCCAGGCCTGCAGACCAGGGGAAGGGTGACGGAGAGGCCAGGCCTGGAGACCAGGGGGCTGACGGAGAGGCTAGGCCTAGAGACCAGGGGAGGGGTTACGGAGAGGCCAGGACTGGAGACCAGGGGGGATGACGAGGAGGCCAGGCCTGGAGACCAGGGGGGATGACGAGGGGGCCAGGCCTAGAGACCAGGGGAGGGGTTACGGAGAGGCCAGGCCTGGAGACCAGGGGGCTGACGGAGAGGCCAGGCTGGAGACCAGTGGGGATGACGAGGAGGCCAGGACTGGAGACCAAGGGGGATGCCGAGCAGACCAGGCCTGGAGACCAGGGGGCTTACGGAGAGGCCAGGCCTAGAGACCAGGGGAGGGGTGACGGAGAGGCCAGGCCTGGAGACCAGGGGGAGTGACGGAGAGCCTGGCAGGAGATGACAAGGAGTTACTGGAGGCTGACGGTAACTGGATTCCAGAAAGGTGAATCACACCTCTGGAAATCAAGAAAGCACCAGGGAAAGAAATGTAGCTTAAGAACTGGACAAGGAATCAAATGCTTTGTTTAATCATGTTTAAAACTGTGACCCTTGCATTGGGTGGAGTAACGCTAGTTCGGTTATTAACTGTAACTTCTTTACCACGAGAAATATCATTGACTCCTTCCATCATTAAATACATAAAGAATTATAACATTAATATTAGTGAAGGTCTATACAAACGTTATTGCATTGTCGTAGGCAAAATTTGTAAACGCTTCCCTTTCCTGTCCACATAATAAAGGTTTTATGACAGGCATGATGCCAGACCCGAACACCACCAATCCGAACACCACCATCCGGTAACGCTTATTTACCAATGGCGTCTTAGCCAAGTCTCGTCCTTGTATATCAACTGACTGTTCTACGTTTTCTATCTCATTCGTGTGTATCTCCCCCGACGATATGATCATTACACGAAAGTGCACTTGGGAACTTATCGTGTTTCATTTTACTGTGGTTTTTGCATATACTAGATCACGCGCGTAATTCTCGCCCCACAGGAAACAGCATCGCCAACCCCTGCGTCAGCGAGGTAGCGCCAGGAAAAACACGAAAAGAGGCCACGTTCACTCACACTCAGTCTCTAGCTGTCACGTGTAATGCACCGAAACCACAGCTCCCTATCCACATCCAGACCCCACAGACCTTTCCATGGTTTACCCTGGACGCTTCACATGCCCTGGTTCAGTCCACTGACAGCACGTCGACCCTGGTATACCACATCGTTCCATTTCACTCTATTCCGGGCAAGCCTTTCACCCTCCTGCATGTTCAGGCCCTGATCTCTCAAAATCTTTTTCACTCCATCCTTTCATTTCCAATTTGGACTCCCTGTTCTTCTTGATCCCTCCACTTCTGAAACATATATTCTCTTTCTCAACCTTTCTTCAATCATTCTCTCCATATGTCCTGATGTTTGGATATTGTATATACACTTACAAATAAATATGCATGATATAATAACTACCTCGCAAACACGGGAAGCAGTGATCATGTATAAAAAATCAACGAAATCTGTCAACATGTACATCATGCCCTTATCTATCTAGGAAACAAATTCCATTCCCATTTACACTCAATGGCATTGCTAGTCCACTAACAACTCTAAGAGAATAATGAACAGAGTATCAATACGCTAACATGAAAGATCAAAACATTAATAAGAAAAATACACAAACTATGCATATTTTCATTAATGGCACATTTTCTTGTCTTTCAACTACCTTCTTTTTAGAAATTAATTTATGTGAATTCATCAAAGCTATCTGCACATCTGTTTCAAATCTTCACCACTGCTCATAACCAGCAATTTTCCTTTTGACAGTACCTGCTATAACCCTTAAAAAACTCTAAAATGACTATTCAGTGAATATGTACCTCTCCTGCATGATCAATCTCTCCCATCCATTCCATAAAAATATTAAAATAAATCTTCACCAACCTACATTCCTCATGACCATACCACCTTGGTTTTGATCAATGTGACTACTGAATGACTTTTCTGAAATCTTCATTACCCATTTTTACCTTCTCTTTCAATTCTAACAATATTTCTCCGGTAACTACTTTGCACATTTTTTTTCTTAACTTATATCAGCTTTTCATTACCTGGAGTTCCACAAACATAAAAAAAATGATGGATAAAATTTACTGTCTCATGGCAAAAGGAAGTATTTTATTGCTTCAACACCAGCATGTGTTTATTTTTTTCAACAAATTTTATGAAAAGCATACACCAAATATTACTGAATAACACACCATACCAATCCTATTACAGAACCTGAATAAAAGTCACAAATATTTTTCATTAACAGCTAATATTCCATCTCTGACATTACTAGACAAATGAATCTTTTATACACTGTGTAAGATTAATCACTGTTGTTACAATTAGCACATTACAAAATTTTAAAAGATGAATAAAGTTTAGTAAGAAACTTACTGACAAAAGCTTGAGGAATAGCCAACATATCTGGATGCACTAAAGGATCATCCCTTGCATTAATAAACACAATGGGAACATGAATGTTTTGAAGGTAATTTGCAGAGCTGTCATTGCGGTACAACTCTTCCACACTTCGGAAGCCTGAGATTCGCCTGAAATAATAATAAATCACATCTATTAAATTTTTTTACATGACTATCATTCTTCCACTGAAAATGCAATATCTTGTATAAATCTGTAAGAAAAAAAGTGATTCCCTGGAAGTTATTACTCTGTCATAGCATAAAAAGCAAAGAGCAAAATGAGATTAAGATGACTTGGTTCAAGATTGCACTCAATTATTCTTCATTTCATTCAAAGTCCCAATTAGTTCTGAGTTGGAGTAGTGGTTTGCACTGCTGACTATGATTCATGTGGGCCTGGGTTCAAATCTTGGCCTGGGCAATCAGCCCTCAGGGATGGTTAATAAATGGGTATCTGGTATAAGTTGAGGTATGTGTGTGTGTGTGTGTGTATAAGTGTGAGTGCATGTACATGTGTGTGTTTACAAACCCATTTCTGGACTACCCATGCTAAATCATACACACACTGTCCACACCTATCTGTTTAATAGATGTGACAATGAGGTTCCATGTTTGAATATGAAGAAGAAAAGAGGGGACAAAAGTGTATAATCATCTATGAAAAAGAATGTCACACAACCTATGTCAAGCCAAGAGAGCAGTGGTACACACAGCATATGACTCAAGACATTAGGCAATACAAATACACTCAACACAAAGAGGTATAAAGTGCACAATACTCACAGGCAGATGGGATGCACCTACAACAATCACAAACGTACTTGTATTATGAGAACTCTATTACAAGAATGCAAGATGATATTCTACTGACCTTGTGTATACCTCATCCAGCTCAGGTAGTGTGGCTGCTGACATGACTCGTCGTTCATCAATGTTGTATTTGCGCTTCACTTCTTCTGTGAGTAATGCCTCTTTGTGCCGAATGATGACTGATCGCATGTTCTCTGTCATAGAGAAGAGGTAGATGCGGGCCAAGTTGTGCCATTCCAGTAAGTACTTAAGGCTTCTGTGAGATGAAAGAACAAAAAGAATGAAAGTACTGTATCGTAAAAAAAAAACTTCTTGTAGAGTAACCTTCAGTGAAACACAGAATTCATTAAATTAACAAATATGGAAGTATATGACTTTATAGTTTACCAATGATTCCAGAAAGAATACCAAAGATCAGTATAACTGTCCAATTAAAAGCATACTTGCATATTAGTCAAACTAAACACGAGAATTCTCTGCAAATGTCACAATGAGCTCTTGCATGGGTTCCTTTCAAGAATTTGTGCAGTTATGCACATCAACTGAAGGACTAATTGATGAGTATGGTTATTTTCTCTTAGCACTTACTGGTAAATTCATAGAAATTTCTAACAAGACTTGTGTATAAATAGATGAATAAAAAGGCAAGATTTTTCATTACACACAATTAACTCTGAGAAACTATCATGTTGAAACCCAACACTTAGAACATACATGTTCAACTTACGTGACAGCATCATAGCCTTGGCAGATAGAAATAGCTCCAGTGATGTTGTCTGGACGGACTCTTGTGGGCTCTCCCAGATACTTTGTTACAATATTTGCTCCCATGCTAAATCCAACCAAAATTAGCTTAGTATCTGGATGTGATTCCACACACTTTGTCAGCATCAAATGCAGCTCATCTGACTGTCCTGTGGGAATGAATAAAACAGATTTCTTTTTACATACCTATATGTTAATAAATACTCTCCTGCTACACAAAAAGTGCATTACAAAGAATCTCCAAACATCATGATCATTACATACAATACTTGCACATCTATTACTTTCTACCCTGACGTATTTGTACTCTTCTATATATGCACACTGCACGAATTACAATAGGGTAATACACTGGACAACACAAAAGGAGGAGAGATATGCCCAAATGACATATGACTGATTTGGCAATGGGACTCTGGCAATATATGAAAAGTACTTTATTCTTCTGACAGTTTTAAAGGTGCTAAGCATAGGTTCAGGGTACAGACAGAGAGCAAGGTGATTTCAATGCGGCAAACTCTTCCTGGGTGACTGAAGGTACAGCAGAACTCATGTCTTCAGCATTCTCAATAATGAAATCACATGACAAGTCCTAAAAGTAAAATATGGTGATTTCCAAAGTCCAAACCACTACAAATGACTAATTGCCAATAGCTCTTCAAATAATACGTAAATGAACATTCTCCTTGTTACCAATGCCCACCTGTATAAAATGAGTCTTTTCCATTACCACACATTAACAGCTAATGTAAGCAGCTCAGCAGCTCCCTACTTTTACAAAATGAAACCTGGGTATGGTCAAAGATGCAGTATTACAGAGGAACTCGCTGCTCACATTATTTACTTTCTAATGGGAGATCTATTTGGACTGACCTCAACAGCAAAATGTTAATGTCAAATTGTCAACTTAAGACAATAGTCAAGTATTGCAGCATGAGTGTACCTACTCTTAGCACAAATGACATATTCTTTATTGTTATCATCATCATATATAATGCTAGGAACACTTTTTCTGGGGTTCCTGAAGTTTCAAGGCTGCACTAAAGCCAGCAGCAAGGAAAGGATGGACTTCTTTGGAGTGAAACATAATGATACAATCGTGATGGAGGCAGCTTTTCACTCATGACATACCCACAAGCAAGCCAATAATGCTAGCTGAGACTAACTGGCTATATGATGACAAGTTTAGTCAGATCTTGGAGCTTGCAGAGAAAGTAAAGGTAAAAACAGCGTACTGCTGAGGTAAGCAGAATTCTAGCAATATTATTAATGCTAGCTTTAAGCACAAATACTATTGGCCTTTAGGTAAGCCACAAATGATAACATACAGGTTAAGGATATGCCAAGCTTGTATATGATAATTACTTGTGCCTATCAGTGGTATCATGAGAAAAGTGTCAGATGTACCTGAGGAAACTTGAGGTGAAGCAAATTTAAATTTTTCAACCCTAGAAAAAAAATCCTTACATATCAAACCAAATCAGTTTTAACCCACAGGCAGAGTCATTTGTTGATCCTACAGTATCTGGTGAATCTTAACAAACCGCCTATTGAATAATTTTATGCCATGCACAATCTATGATAATGTGCTTGGAGATCATCTTTAATAGTACTACTTTTAAGTCAATAAGTGTTGCAATACATCAAAATATAAGATTTTAATGTGAAAGATAAATCATGCACAGTACAGTACAAGGACCTCACATAAAATAATAGTAAAAATAGTTTTCAATGTGCAAAGAGATGAACTGAATCATGCCTCTCACTCAATCTTAAATCTGTAATGCGAAACATATTTCTACAGAGTGGCATAAGGAAGGAAATGTGAGACAACAAAGTGTTACTTACCATATCTAAACACCCTGGGACTGGTGACCTTTACATGTGGGAGTACACCTAAATGATTGAGCACAACACATCGGTAGCCCTGTAAGCAAGCTAAAGCCACAAGAGACCTCACATATGTGCTTTCACTACTGTTGGCTATGCCTGGGCACACAGCAATGGTGTAGTCATCTGAAAACAGAAAAAATACAACTATACTGCACCCTATTGTTTTGAAAAAAATTATGAAATATGTACATCACTGTTCTGAGATTCAAAACAATTCTCAAGGTAGTTATTCTAATATGATTTCTTCATTTTTCCCATACTGCAGGAATCGACACTTATCTCCATTGAAAAGCATATTGTTTTCTGAATGAATTTCACAGTCAAACTCTTGACATCATGAAACATAGAAAATGATGATATTCAATAGATCAAAAACTGTTATAAGCAGTATTTGATAAATATATATTTTGTATGGTGGAAAATATTTCCCTCCTAACATACATTTATAAGCATAAGAAACAAAGCACGCCATCAAAGTGTGAAGGATGATGAATAAAAGCCAAAGCATCAGAGTGATGGTCCAGCAGATGAAGAATGAGAGAGTACACAGAGTGGAAAATCCCTTCCTCTAATCTGAGTAAAAACAACAGTAATTCATGTTAAACAATGAATAAATGTCCTAATGTTAAACAATGAATAAATGTCTCAATCACCAAGCATGACTGTTATCCTAATGGAAATCATTGGATATTACCTTTAGATCAATTCTGTTGGATATGACATTTGGGACTGCATATCATAAAAGTGTGAGGGTCTAGCTGCTGAAGAACAACAGAGCATAAAAAGAACAGGAGAGTCCATACCATCAGAGTGGAAGGTCCCTGTAAGTAAAGAGCAGGAATGCATACCATCAGATTGAGAAGCCCATTGGATGAAGAACAAGAGGGGTGCGAAATGCCCAGTGGATGAAGAATAGGGGTGCATATCATCAGACTGGGATGCCCAGTAGATGAAGAACAGGGGTGCATCCCATCAAACTGTGAGGGCCCAGCAGGTGAAAAACAGGTGTGAATATCACCAGAGTGAGAGGGCCCAGTGGTTGAAAAACAGTTGTGCATACCATTGGACTGAGAGGGTCCAGCAAGTAAAGAACAAGAGAGTGATACCCTCCACGTGAGAGCATCAGTGACTGAAGAACAAATTATACCATCACAGTCAGAGGGTCCACTAGGTGGAGAACAAAACACCATTAGAGTATGAAGGCCCAGTGAGTGAAGAACATGGCATACCATCAGAAAGAGCAAACTGGGTGACGAACACGAGAACACATCGCCAAACTGAAAGGGTTCATTACGTGCAGAACAAGAGAACATTAAACTGAGGGTGTCCACTGGGTGAAGAACAGAGTATAGCATCCAAGCGAGTGCCCAGTAGTTAAAGAACAAAAAACGCAATACCGGTAAGCCCAGTAGGTGACCAAAAAGAACACTGAAGTAAGAGAGCCCAATGGGTAAAAAGATCAAGAGAGCATATCAACGATAGAACCCAGAGGGCGATCAGAACTTAACATCAGAGAGTGTTTGGGCCCAGTGAGTGAAGAGTAGATCATACCATCAAACTGAGGGGGCCCGGTAGGATCATACACATCCCAGGTGACTGTGGCTCCATCATCTTGCTTGGCAGCAAATCGTCGAGGCATGACATTCGGGCAATAGGTGCGCCCTACTGTGGCGTGCACGATTGTCTGCAGATGTCCGCTGCAACCCCATAGTCTCACTGGGACGTACCTGCATGGAAAGAAAGCCGATTATCAGGTTGCAAGCAAGACACATGGGACAGAAATCATCATTAACGTTTCCGAATGTACAACCGGGGGTAAATAAAAGTGTGCGCTTCGTTTTAAAATGTTTGTTTCTCACTCTTACTAATACAGTTCAAGAAAAAAAAAAGGGTAAATGAAACAATAAAAAAGATGAGAAGCTTGACTACAAACATCTGCACTATTAAGCATAAGGTGAAAAGTAACTCAAGAGTTTGATTCCAGGAATTCCCCCTTGTGTATGCGTGATACAGGACTATTATCTTTATCTTGTTACAAGTAGATAAGAGCCTAACAGTGTCAGAATGATCCTTGTACTGCATACATTCTCAGTCTTGATGAAAAATAACATATCTTGATAAGAGTAAAACAATCAGTACAGTAAAGATGGGTGCTACTAAATGACAATGGCATGACAATAAGTCTTACAAGCACTGGGGTCCGTGAATGATTAGTTCGTAGAGTCACTGAAAAAGACTTAAAAGATTATGGAAATCAAGGGTGCTGAGGGGTAGTTGGTGAAGAATTCAGAATATTGCGTGGCAACGAGTCCAAACTCTTCATCACTCACCACCTTATCCTTTCTCCTTTTTTTTTTTTTCTAATCGACTTTACAGTTCTGCCACATATATAACACCCTCCCCCTCCTCCTCTCCATCCCTTGCACAGCCCCCTTTACCCTTAACCATTGCCACCCGGCGTCAAAATCGATTCTCCCAGAGCCCCTCCCCCCAGCCGCCCGGAGCATCAAAGTCAAGGTCGCCTGGGCAGCGGGCGTGTCTGGTCGGGTCGGCCTGTGTAAGCATCATCCCCAGCGCCATGTTTTATCTCCCCAGACCCAAACACGTCCACCCCAGCCAACCCAGAAGTCCGAAAATTTTAATTTCTCCCTAATCTTTTCAAGCACAACGTAAGCTGCTGGCATTCCACTCATACCTGTAGAAAACCACAATACATAACTGCGACAAAATTTGCACTATATCTTACATATATAAGCTTTATTTTTTTTTTAACTGGGCTCAGCCAAAGTTTGATTTTTTCCTGAAATTCAAATAATCAAAGCAAAATGTTCACAAACTACATAAGAAATATAGAGTGTATATATATATATATATATATATATATATATATATATATATATTTTTTTTTTTATTTGTCATATATCTTTAAACTAAGGTCTACCTCTTGGTTAAGGTTCTGAAACATTTCTTGTTAATAATACACAAGTCCCGCAGCATCAAAAAAATTCGAATATCACATTTGTAGAAATCATATAATAGTGGAAAATGAAGACTTGCCAATATTACAGTGTCTTTAATTTATCTATTCTATGTAGTGGACGAAACTTTCTTGATAAAAGCACCTACATTTAATACACAGATAGATAGATAGACTGATAGATAAATATGTAGACAGATAGATATTACTAGTCTCTGCGTGCTTGTGGTTACATCGCCAGTGAAAAGTCACCTTGAGCGAGGTTGTATCACGACCAACAAACAAATGGGGTTAGCCATGTTCAGGTGAGGAACTTCTCGCTCCTTCAGTGTCATCCCTGATTGACGCGCAGCTTCAGAACAGGTGTTCTGATGTGCGTGTGTGTGCATATATATATATATATATATATATATATATATATATATATATATATATATATATAAA
>JAYMFT010293758.1:0-10333 GCA_038088735.1 Panulirus argus | reverse complement strand
AGTTGGGAACGCTGATATATATATATATATATATATATATATATATATATATATATATATATATATATATATATAAAGATTGACAAAGAATATATGCGTCAGAAGTGGAGGGAACAAGGAGAACAGTTAAACCAAGTTGGAGATGGCAAATTGGAGTGAAAAAGATTTTTAGCGATCGAGGCGTGAACATGCAGGAGGGTGAAAGGCGCGCACGGGACAGGGTGTATTCGAACGATGTAGCATACAAGGGTCGAGGTGCTGTCAGTTGACTGAAGCAGGGCATGTAAGGTGTCCAGGGTAAACCATGGAAAGGTCTGTGGGGCCTGGATGTGGATAGAGAGCTGTGGTTTCGGTGCATTACATATGACAACTAGAGAATGGATATGAGGGGATGTAGCCTTTCTTCGATTGTTCCTGGCGCTATCTCGCTAACGCGGGAAATTGAAATATATTATGGGGAATATATATATATATATATATATATATATATATATATATATATATATATAAGGGTAGGTGTTACTGTGGGGCTCTGCCAGTAAAAAGTTGCACCGCAAGTGAGCCACGTCTAGCGAGGCTGCATCACTGGTTGAGTACAGTCTCGTAAAAGAACTTCTTACTACAAAGGAATGTACATTTCCCTGCAGCTTTGGGGTGCATGAAGCTATGAAAAGACGTCCTGGGAAACACCAGGACTCTTTCTTAAAAGAAGGTCCTGGTCCAGTACACCAGCCAAACATTACCTGTTAAGGAATCATGGTTCCCTATACCAACCAAACATGTGTCAGGTCCTCTCTCCACAGATCAGGTTACGGAGCAGTAAACTATCTCTGACGCAGCAGTTCATCAGTTAGGTTCATTTTCCAGATCAGGGCTCACATCCACTTTCCTTACAACTCGTTGGAGACAAATCGCATTATCAGATGCGTAGTCAAAATCCACCTTATATTTTCAGTTAGGATCGTCCTAACTCTACACCACAGCCGCTGGTGTTACCCCTTTCGGGCGGGGCGGGGGGTACAACCAGCTACCCCTCTTCACCATAAATATCTGAGGTCGGCTCTGGAGGCCCCTCCTGAACCCAACCTTGAAATTGGATAGTTTTATTTGTGTCATTACGGGTCAAAGATGGCGGTAGTCTATAGGATTATAGGCTCTCTCATCCTCTTTGTGTTATCACTTTCCTGCTTACGTGAGCCCGCTCCCAGGCTGCATCTGCAGAGCAAATGGAGGAAAATGGAGGACCGGGTTTAGTGTCTCGTATGTGAAGTCATCTCAGGATCCGTCGACGGGAAATGTTGAGAGAATGTTGGCTTCTCACTATGGCTAAGACCTGAACGTTTCCCTCTGCTACAGTGCATTAACAGCCTTCACAGTGAGAAACAATATTTGAATTTAAGCTCAAATTCGCCTGTTGACTCCAGATTTTTCTTTACTTTTTTTGGTGATAAGAAAGCAAAAAGAATATAAGCAAAGTCGAATACAGAAGAAGTTATTCTTGTACCAAAGCCGTGTAGTGTTCCATGGGCCCCGTAGTGCTGCTCATCATAATTGGAGGACACAGGTTCGATCCATTGGCATGGGGTAGTTGGAACAAGCTCTCGACGATTGTCATTACAACAGTCAAGTGGAATATCAATAGTTGATAGAGAGAGAGAGAGAGAGAGAGAGAGTTACACAGATACACAGACCCAAGGCCTAAGCGAAGTGGTCTAGCCTAACACTACTTGAAATAATGCAGTCCCCTTAAAAGCAGTAGAAGAAAAGAATGGTAAAGCAAAGGCTCTCTCCCACCTCCGGTAACACGCCGGACAGGAAGTAGGTTGAAAAAATACCTTGCAGGACAAATGTGCCTGAAGAAAATTTCTTTAGACAAGTCGGAAAGTAGCATGAACGTAAATATGTCATGCATTCCATCACCAAAGAGTGCATCCCTTCACTTTTTGTTATATAAACAATAACAAGGATAAACATTGAGCTCCAGTTTTGCGACTCACCGTGTCTATATTGCTCCTGATGTGGAAGGATGATTCAGTAATTCGTGTTGTTCCCTTAAAGCAGGCAACACGGGTTTAGTGTTGGCAAGTTACCGCAGCATGGCCAAAGCGAGATCAGTTGCTGAGCAGGTAGCCTAATATACCCCAACGTTACGATGACTAATCAAAAGAATTACTCAATATCTGGATGTGACAGGTGATGATAAAGCCTAATTGTGAGCATATTAGCAGAGTTGCTCTGAACAACATGTTGTGGGAGCTTATTCCACGCGTCAATAATGACGTTGGTTAAGAAATATTTCGTGCAATCCATATTAACTCAGTGACCTTTGCGTTTTAGACCATTTCTTCTGGTTGGTAGTACTGGTGAGACTGTAAAACAAATTTCATTATCGGCATTGTTGAATCCTTTAAACATTATAAAACATTCTGTTAACTTGCCTCGGATCAGCCTTTTACTCAGAAGTTTTGTTTCGCAAGT
This sequence comes from Panulirus argus, assembly GCA_038088735.1. NCBI lineage: Eukaryota > Metazoa > Arthropoda > Malacostraca > Decapoda > Palinuridae > Panulirus > Panulirus argus. The sequence goes on along the minus strand of JAYMFT010293758.1, from coordinate 7,855 downwards.
AATGAATCAATCCAATTGCTCTTCGCAACACTGCTTCTAATTTGAGAATATCTTTTATTCTGGTAGGGGCCCCAGAAAAGCACTGCTTACTCGAAGTGGGTTCTAACTAGACTTAGGTATACTGGCAATATCAACTTAATAAATTGTATAATAAATTGTATTGATATTAGTTAACCCTATAGTCGATTTTAAGTTAACTCAGTAGTCTTGATGTTAATAGTTAACCCTGTAATCTTGATGTTCACAGTTAACCCTGCAATCCTGATACTGCCCAAGGCTACATCACCTCCCTACATTACATGACGCAATAAAGGACGGTGCTTTTGTCGTTGCTATGAAACGTATTTCCGTACCCGTCTTAGTCTATCACCAAACACAAATGAAGCATTCGACTTATAAGAGAATCCTCAGAACTTACAAAATGTGCCTCGTATATTAATGTTAAACTGCATAATCAAAAAAAATTTTCATCCCGCTGGAAAAAAAAGTAATGATTTTATAATAGATAACGAATATGCAGTAATGATAAATCAACAGAATGAAAACATCGTCTCTCAATCTATGTGCCCAACGGTAGCCATGCTAGCCAGCCCTCGACCAAGGGCTGGTCAATTTACTGATCCGTCCACCACGTATGATGCCTTCAAGATACATAACTTCTGAGCGTCTGCTGACATTTTTGCGAAATCTTTGAGTTTATAGTTACAAGGTGTCTTCTGAGGCGGTATTAAGGTAACGTACGACGACAGATGATCAGATTATGGCTATTTCTAGCTTTATCCAGCAGGATGTCTCTCACACGGCCTTCCGACAAACCGCTGTATGTACAATGGTGATACTGATTAAAGATTCTCCTCCTCCTGTAGACTGCGTGGGTCTCCTAGTTCACCATGTATTTCGTTTTTATTTGACGCGGGAATGTTACTGACAGCTCTAATCTAAGCATGATGGGTGAAGGGGAAAACGATGTATTTCCACTGAGACAACATTGCATCCTCCCAGGCCTGATGATAGCATGGAACCCAGAGCAGTTCTAACTAACAGACAGAGCTGTTCATGTAAGAGGAGCTAGTTACGTTCTACGTTAGCCAGTTTACCGTGCAGAAGAGTTACGATACAGGCTGAAGAATCACAAAGATTCAAGGGATCACGGCTGAATACTCGACAAAAATTTTCAATGTTGGATTTCCTGACAGGAGCGCATTGCTCGAGCGACTGGCTTTTCCAGCACTACTGTTGCTTCAGTCTTCAACTGTTTTTCATGAGCTACAGTTGTTTCGTAAGGATGATGGTATTTCATAAGCTTCACAAGCTTCGGATGGTGACTCATCGACTTCACAGTCCTCGGCTGGTGCTTCACAGGCTTCGGTATGTTGTACAAAAGCTTCTGCTAGTGCTTTAAAAGCTTTGGATGGTGCATGAAAAGCTCCAACTAGAGTCTCACAAGCTTCAAGGATGCTCCACAAACTTCGAAGATTTTTCACAAGCATCAAGAGCACTTTACAAACCTTAATTGGTGCTTCAAAAGATTCATTTGGTGTTTCCAAAGATCTGTCCAGTGTTTCAATAAGATTTGACTGTTGCTTCATAGTTCCAAGAACAGCTTCAAAAGCTTCAATTCCTGCTTCATAAGTATGAACTGGTGATTCACAAGCTGCATATGGTACTTTACAAGAGTCGCTTCCTGTCTTGCAAGCTTCAGTTGATGCATCCAAAGGCTTAGTCAATTCTTCCCAAGCAACGACATCAGTTAACTAGCTCCGAGTGATGATACTAGTCTACCAGCATCTAGAACCAATACTACTTGATTGGTTCCTACTGACGATATCATTCAGTCAAATTTCCGATATCAGTCAGCTAATTCCTCGTGCCGATGCCAGTCAACTAGCATTTAACAACTAGAGAATTCACCTAGCCTTTAGAAGTCGATATCAACGCCTGCTTACGACATGCAGTCAAACAACCCCGATTATCGGTACAAGACAAGTATCCCCTAGTACCAATACCAGGCAGATAATCTCGTGTACTAATCCTCAGTATCAATTCCGGTCAACTAGCCCTTAGTACCAATGCCCGTCAACTAACCCCTGATTACGATACAGGTCAGCTACAGCATAGTTCCGATACGGGTCAAGTAGAGCCTAGCTAGTACCTATACGAGTCAAGTTCTCTCCTTATTCCAACTCACCTTCATCCTAGTGTAGATCAGCTAACTATACCTAAGTACTGAAATGAATACAGAATTATTTTAACTAATTTGCCTGATAGTTTAAATTACTATTGCCGTTAATAAATGGAACTTTGCAGCACAGTCCAGACCCTACGAGACCTGAAACAGTACTGGCTCAGTCAACGAGTTGATTAATAAATCCTGAACTAACGAGATCAAACCAGTATTGTCATTTCGGCTTCACCGTACATTTACTCTTATCACATATCGTTTTACAGTCACCATAACGATGACCAAATAAGGCCGGATTTAGAGACGCTTTGACACCGTGGTGAAACGTTTGACGTGAGTGCAAAACATTTTCAGTCATTCACTCAAAGTCTGGTGCTTATAGATTGCTTATCTACATAAATTTCACGCTAAATCAGCAACGTTAATCGTGACAGATTCCTATCAGATTTTCAAGGTGACTGGAGAACAGCGAGAGACTGGTGATGGTGTACCTAACACTGACGACAGCGTAAGCAGAGATCCTGCATAATGCTGGACAGTTTAAAGAATACTATATCCGCGTCAATGGAATGTTTTTGATGCTAGTGGAAAATGTTTCTTCTTATAATCTCATCATCAATTCTTGTGTTGATCAGGACTGAACTGACAGTCTTACATGGTCCAGTTTGTTAGTGACGGAATCATGCCAGAATAGATGAAATTAATACTGTCAACACGACAGTACGACCCTTGAGCACGACAGCGCGACGCTTGGGAATGATGACCTGGCCATCATACCCAACGGTTGTCAAGTCGTGCTCAGGAGGTGAAGAAAAGAAGGTAAGCTCACAGGAGCCCATAGTGACCACCACCCATGTATGTGCTGGGAACAGTGTAAATACTAACAAACATCTTCGCAACGTACGTCACATCTCTACCGATCATTTCGCTTTACATCATCACACTGGACAACCGTTGTAAATCTGCACAACGCATCCTCACTTTCCCGAAAAAAGCATCCAGTGACACAATCAATTTCCTTCGGTCTATGTCCTATCTTATCCATTTAAGATTAACCAGAATTTAAGTTGTCTCATAACCTTTCCTTTAAATCTTCAAATTTTCAAGTTTTCTTCGTTATCTTCATTCGTCTTCTATTGGTTAACAGCGTTATTTTTAGCGATATACAAAAAGCATTCTAATCAAGAGCACGCTGAAAAAAGTCCACTTTACAGAGTACCTCGCATCTGGACGGTAAATGAAAGCTTTGTTCAGAATTTGAAACTACAACTGCATTGCCAAAAGGCTAACTGAACCCAAGTATAAGTAGATCTTAGCGACTGATTATGCAGCGTCCTGGGTTACAGCAAACAACATTACACTGTTGAACACTCGACTGTTAAAGGATATGGCCTTCCTTCCCTCAGGGCCATGTTAGTACCCTCATCTACATCAACAATGACCATCAACATCTGTACAAGACGGCCAAGGAACAACGAGGCGTTACTGTCCTCCCTGTTGGAGGCTGGAGCCACCTGCTTGTTATGACGGAACAATATTGTCTGGTGTTGCCTGACGCAGGAACCAACAGTTAACACAACACACGGACGCAGGAGCAACAATGACAGCGCTTACTGACATGCATAACATGAAGAGAGAAAACCCATATGAATCTATATTATGTATTAATGCACTTCTAAACTAACATATGCATGAAAACTGTTCCCAAAGATGTTCTTGTTGGTTTATGAAGTCTTAAGGGTTCTCTGCGAGATCTTAAGAACTCTAAACAGGCCTCTATTACATGACCTACAGTTAATGTCCCATTATTTTTCTCACATAAGGCACTGTTGTCCTGCCTTCAACCACTCATGTCCAATTATTATGTGCATTTCCGTCTCCATCATTACTCTCTGGCTGATGTCGGTCCAGCTTCCCTGTCTCCAAGTTCTGGTTTTGTCCCTTGTATTATGATGATCCTTCCTCGTCTCCATCTGAATCAGGAGGACTCGTGAACAAGGGCCCTTATGTTACTGCTGGGGAGAGAAGAGGGGCAGCAGAAGCTGCTTTTGCCCTCAGATGGACTCGCTTATTCGCAGCTTTGTCCAGATGGTCAGGGGGCAAACACAGTGAAGCTTCCCTGTGACCACAGGATATCAATACAAGCCAGCCTTTCATCTCCTCCAGCCAAGTGTGTGGCGAGACTAAGCAATGATCTATTTTTATTAACAAAGAAAAAATAATAAACAATTTGTGATTCATATTTCTGAGGTCATCTTGAGTTCAAACAACATCGTAAGACTCTGTGAAGACAAATGGTACGAGGCCAACTACCTTTCAAAACTTCCAGTCTGTTTACCACTGACTATCGCTATGAAACTGGATTAGGCCTGTGCCTGGATGTGTAACCCATGAATCCCTGCTGAATTGGTTTCAGTACAGAGTCCCTCTTCCTTGTGGAAATCAAGGCCATGGAGCGCTTTCGTATGGGACCAGTCCAGGCTGGGATGTATCACGTTTCACCAGACTGGACTCGACAAAAATAAGGGTCAACCAGTGTATACCTTATTCCCCAGCACGACTGAATGTTGACAATGCGCTGTAATCGGTACATATGTGATTTCCGTGTTACATTTTGTCACTAATCAAGTTCGTGCAGTCTTAGCACAATTCTACAGGATCTTTACTTTTTGTGTAGAGTGCTTACGCTGAGCTAAATTTAGGATCCGCAATTCAGATATTTAGGGCTAAATTACATGCATTATCCACCACTGTTTAGTTCTCTACACACAAGATCCCAATGTGGGAGCCACAACACAAAGAAATCCCCAAGGCGAATTGATGTACACGTGCACAACACCAAGTGTTACTGTAGCTCGATTTTTGTATCTTGCTCTGAGGAACCGTTGCCAGCCTAACAGTTAAGTTACTAATGCATCATCTAAACATCACCTTGTAGTCGCATATACCTCCCTCTGCGTGTAAACTGAACTGATAAATGAAATGACCAAAATTATGGTTGGAATCATTCAGAGATCCCCAAAACAACGTCCTTCACATTTTAAAAGCACTTTAGTCCATTAATCATAACAACTCGGTCAGGGTAATGTTCTGCAACTATAACGTCACAAATGATGCCTCTATAATGCCCTCTTTGAGAATATTCTGCGGAAACCTTGAGTCTCTACCTGACACTAAACTTTTTCCTTGATAGACACAGACTAGAACGAACTAACTATAGCAGTCTTTTAACTTTACCCTGAGTATCTCTGAGATGGTATATTGAGGTATACTGCATCACACCTGCAACCTTCTGACACACCAGGCGAGTCGCTTCTTGTATGACCCGCTTGTGTACAAACACTTGGTTAATTTGGTTGAGACGCCAAAACTACTGTACACTGATCTTGCGTCAAGCCAAGTGAGTAATAGCATTAATCTCATTTTTTTTTTCTCTCGTTTACACTCGTTCCTTATCTAGCGAATGGAATTTGTTTACATAACATTGCAAGATTATTAACTAGATAATGAACGTTTATTGAATCTCTAAGGTTCTTTTAAAAGGCTATGAACTCGGGACCAAAGCATTATAATACACCTTTCTGTTCACACGTTGTTGAGGCATTGTCATGATGGCTACTAAAACCTACCATTAACTTACCAGTCTACAGCCACGTAGCTAATCTTGTCCCAAGTCAGCCAAACCCACCCATAACTGGCCAACCATATCGTCTAGACACAACAATACTAAGCCATATAATCATTCTCCTGTTATATGTAAGTGATATATGTTAGTTAAGATAAAATATGTACAATTATAGGGGTTTGCCTTTTATCTAGAGGTATACACACAAAATCCATAACGAAAATTTTGGTTTTCCTTGGGAAGTATTTAGTTCCATTGTGTAATACTTCTACATACAGGCATCATAGTCGGTGGCAATTTTGGTTGTAAAATACATTAGAAAAAAAATCATCTCACTTTCCAAACTATAAGCTTCCTATATCTTTCCATACTGGGATGTGTATTTGATATACTCAGCTTTACCAAAACTTGATTGAACCTGGATGGTTTCGAGATTCATATTTCTATACGCAGAGAAAAAGAATTTCCAATTCCCTGTAATATATGCACTCAAACTGTATAGCTTTTCTATATATGGATTGGCTGATTAGCTCTGCAGTATCTCAGTCCCTGTATATATCAACAAAAGTGGATGGAACAAGTTATATATTGTGGCTGTAAGTCAGGGTAGACGTGGTCTTGTGAGAACAATGGAGCCAGTGTGTGGCCTTGGGACCAGGCAGGGAGTGGCTCCTGTGGTCTTCACCACGAACGACGCTCACCACAGGAAGTCAACTTAGACATTTCAGCCGAAAGCCATAAATAATATTGTGGTGCATATTACTGTAGGGGAGACCACAGCTGATTGACGGAAATACTGGTGAACTTTCTACTAACGCATTACGTTGGAATGGCCCTCGTTAGGTAAGGACCGAGTAAATCAGGCTAACAATACTTTTACATGAAGATCCAGACGGCTCATGAGTTCTGTATATTACACTAAATATACTGTAAGTGGCGGCCATCATGAAGAAACGTTTCGGAACTATGGCTATATTACTTCATTAACATTTACTGTATTCACCACCACAGTGTATAATAACGATTCTAACTCCTTACTGTAATAAACGTCAGGGCCTCGACAACAACACAAGGGAGGAGACGAGGGTGATTTGACAACTCTACAACACGAAACGAAAGGGCCTCGACATCCCCATAACACGGGTGAAGGGGCTAGGAAACCATACAACAGGGAACAAGAGGAAGCCTTAACACTCCTAGACCTAAGAGGTGCTACTAGTGTACATGCCTCATTCAAGGTGCTGCTGGTACACTTATCACACTCAAGGTGTTGCTGGTGCACCTACCACACTCAAGGTGCTGCTGGTGCACCTACCACACTCAAGGTGCTGCTGGTGCACCTGCCACACTCAAGGTGTTGCTGGTGCACCTGCCACACTCAACGTGCTGCTGGTGCACATGCCTCATTCGAGGTGCTGCTGGTGCACCTGCCACACTCAACGTGCTGCTGGTGCACCTGCCACACTCAAGGTGTTGCTGGTGCACCTGCCACACTCAATGTGCTGCTGGTGCACCTACCACACTTAAGGTGCTGCTGGTGCACCTGCCATACTTAAGGTGCTACTGGTACACCTGCCACACTTAAGGTTCTGCTGGTGCACCTACCACACTCGATGTGCTGCTGGTGCACCTGCCACACTCGAGGTGCTGCTGGTGCACATGCCTCATTCAAGGTGCTGCTGGTGCAGTTATCATACTCAAGGTGTTGCTGGTGCAGTTATCATACTCAAGGTGTTGCTGGTGCACCTACCACACTTAAGGTGTTGCTGGTGCACCTGCCACACTGAAGGTGCTGCTGGTGCACCTGCCACACTTAAGGTGCTGCTGGAGCACCTGCCACACTTAAGGTGCTGCTGGTGTACCTGCCACATTTAAGGTGCTGCTGGTGCCTAAACACAAGCTGTTTATTGATTACAGGAAAGCATTTGACACAATTTGGAGGGATGGACTTTGGTATAAGATGGTGAAAGGAAATATAGGTGGTAAAGTATTTAATGTTATTAAAAACATGTATATGAATATAAAATCATGTGTAATGCTGAACCAAA
>JAYMFT010293747.1:0-10333 GCA_038088735.1 Panulirus argus | reverse complement strand
TCTGTCTCTGTCTGTCTGTCTGTCTGTCTGTCTGTCTGTCTGTCTCTCTCTCTCTCTCTCTCTCTCTCTCTCTCTCTTATTTATTATCTCATACCATATCATTCCCCTTCCCATCTTTTTCCGACCCTCCACCTCCCATCACTCTTCACCATCATCACCCCCTTACCCTCCCCGCCACGGGTGCCCCATATATCAGCCGGTGTTCCCATGTCTTACCTCAACATCACAATGAGGTGTGCTGGCTGTGTAGCACTCACATGATGGACATGTATGGTAGATAACCATTCATCGGTGTCACCACCCAGCCACATACACCATTATAACAGTGAGTCTGGCATTTTCCTTCGATATGGAGAAGGTGGGCAAGATAAGATACCGCTGCAAGTGGTGCCCTTTGTATGGCCATGCGATAGGTGCTTAGAGAGCTGTTGGCGAGCAGCCGGTGGTGTCACCCTGATACTGCTACATGACCAGTTAATTATAGATTAATTAAATCTTTTTTTTTTGTGTGTGACATGACGATCATCTGTCGATAGTCATTACATACAGTATTACATTAATAAGGCAAAGAATAAGTTTCTAAATTTTCAGTAGCAATTTGTTAAGACATGAATGTTTACCATGAAAAACTATGATGAACAGGAAGAACAGCTTTACTTAAGGTCAGTAGTAGAACTGTGAGGGCAACGGGAAGGTTGATAAAGCCTAAAGGGTGACACAGTACCATGATACATGAGGCTAGGGTGACACAGGCCTAAGGCGACATAGTACCATGTTACGTGATCCTAGGATTAAATAGGGCTAAGGTGACACAGTAACATGAGACGTTAGCCTAAGGTGGCACAGTACCATGAGACATGAGCCTAGTAACACAGAAGATACATTGCCAAAATACATTGTTCCAGGTGACACAGAAGCCTACAGATGCAGTGTTAGATGCGTGACTGGGTGTGACAAAGACCTGCAGTGCAGATGGCACAGTATGTATACATTATCGAAGGTGTCAAACACCTGTATATCCGAGTGTCAGACCAACATGTTACAGAGGGTGGAGACGGCACCGGTAAGCCACCTGGGCCACAGTAAGAATCACACGGCCGTCCAGTTTTTGAGAAGAGCCCCTGCATTCCCTCACTCGCCAGCTGCCTCTGTACCAGCAGTGACTCCAGCTGGCCATGCGTCACTCTCTCACTCACCAACTGCTGCTGCACCAGCTGTGACTCTACCCGGACATGCGTCACTCCAGTAATGACCAGCTGCCGCTGCACCATCTTTGGCTCCAGTTGTTCCTGGTAGTTCCTTAGATGTTTGCATTTGAGAAAACTATAATACTTGTATCTTGAAAATATGCAGAACTATGCTACTGACTTCAGGAAGAGTTTAAAGCTACAATAATGTTTCCTTAAGCTACAGTATTGTCTTGTTGGAGCGAACAGTACTGTAATATTTATTTCTTTGATTTTTTTTTTTTTACATAAGCGGATATGTTTTGATTTGGGGTTGATAACCCGGTCAAATCCCTCCGTGTTTACCAGTGTCCGGGCAGTCAGTGGTATTCACCTGGTGGTGACGTGGACACACCTCACAGACACTGGGAGCTTCCTGCAATGTTCACACGCCGCCACGAACTCAACCACTGGTATCAGCGGTGATTAACAGCTCTCCCGATTTCTTGGCCTTCTAAAACACCTTCAACAACCTCTAGATCTGGACCACCGCCAACCACGTCATCATCTATCAACCAAGACCGTAGTAATGTACATCATGCTCTCCTCCAGTCGTCCCCCTCCCCCGTGTCTCACTGAACCCCAGCCCCTTCCGGGTTCCTCAGGCCACCAAGCTTGTCACTCTCGCGTCGGACTATATACGAAGTTGGACGAAGCACGTCAGCAGCAGCAGCAGCAAATCTTCCTGAAGTCCACATTCTTCGTCCACTCAAGACGCTTGGATTCCCTGCGCCTGACCTCAAGAACCTTTACACAGCTTTCATTGTTTCCAAACTCACCCATGTGTTTTCCCCACCTGGACTTCCTCCCTATCCATCGCACGACAGGAACTACAAGAAAAAGTCCAGAAAACGTCTTGCAAGGTCATCCTTGGCCCATTTTACACCTCCCGTAAAACGCTACACGCAATGGTCCTCCCTACTTTTCCCAACCATCACCTGGATCTCCTCTGAGAGTTCGAGAAGAAGCTACGGCGCCATTCTCACCACCATCACCCCCTGTTGCTAGGGATCCCTAGACCCCAAACTGATGTTCGATTCCACAGCCACATCGAGTCCTTACGAGTTCGTACAGACGGCTACAAGAAAAACCTCGTACCAACCAATGTGAACATTAATAATTGGGAGACTGCCATCCCACTGTTTATGTGAAGAGAAAAGACCGGCGTTTGGGCGGTACTTACAGGGAAGGAATGGAAATGATTAGGGGACAATAAGAGAAAGTGGCAGGAAGTCAAGAGGAAAGTGCAGGGGTTGCAGAAAAAAAGGGCAAATGAGAATTGCGGTGAGCAAGAAACAGGAAATTTTACGGAGAATAAGATGTTTTAGAAAGAGGTCAATAATGTGCGAAAAACAAGGGAACAAATAGGAACATCGGTGAAGGGAACTATAGGGGAAGTGGTTATAAGTAGTAATGAAGTGAGTGGGAAACTGAGCGAGTATTTTAGAGGACTAGTGAACATGTTTGATGATAGGACGGCAGATGTAGGATGTTTGGATCGGGATGGTATGCGTGGTGAAGAGAGAAGACGTGGTAAAAGCCTTACGTAAGATGAAGTGTGGCAAGGCTGTTGGAGTGGATGATGTTGCAGCTGAATTTATTAAGAAAGGAGGTGACTGTGTTGTTGATTGGTTAGTTAGGTTACTCAGTGTACGTGTGGATCATGGTGAGGTCCCTGAGGATTGGCTGAATGCATGTATAGTGCCACTGTATAGAGGCAAGGGGGATAAAGGTGAGTGTTCGAAATGCAGAGGTATAAGTTTGTTGAGTGTACCTGGTAAGTTGTATAGGAAGATATTGATTGAGAGGGTGAAGGCATGTACAGAGCATTAGACTGGGGAGGAGCAGTGTGTTTTCAGAAGTGGTAGAGGATGTCTCGGTCAGGTGTTTTCTTTAAAAAATGTGAGAGAAAAACTTAGAGAAATTAGAGAAACAAATGGATTTGTGTGTAATATTTATGGATCTGGAGAAAGCATATGATAGAGTTGATAGATGTATATATGCCTTGTGGAAGGTCTTAGGAATACACGGTGTGGGAGGAAAACTGCTGGAAGCAGTGAGAAGCTTTTATCAAAGGTGTAAGGCATGTGTACAAATAGGAAGAAAGGACAGTGAAAAGTTCTAGGTGAAGGTTGATCTGTGGTGGGGGTGTGTGATGTCACCATGGTTGTTTAACAATTTGTTTATAGATAAGGTAGTGGGGAAGGTAAGTGCGAAAGACTTTGAGAGAGGGGTGAGTATGCAGTCTGTAGAGGATGAAAGGGCTTGGGAATGGAGTCAGTGTTTGTGTACTGATGCTACAGCACTGGTGGCAGATTCGAGTGAGAAACTGCAGAAGCTGGTGGCTGAGTTTGGAAGAGAGTGTGAAAAGAGGAAGATGAGAGTAAATGTGAATAAAAGCAAGGTTATTAGATTTAGCAGGGTTAAGGGACAGGGTAGTTGGTTTGTGAGTTTGAATGGATAAAACTTGGAGGAAGTGAAGTGTTTAGATACCTGGGAGTAGCACGGCAGCGAATGTAACCATGGAAACGGAAGTGCGTCATATGTTGGGTGGTGGTAGCACTAAAAATGTTAGGAAAGAGAGATCGTTATCTGGGAGTACAAAAATGCGTATGTTCGAAGGTATAGTAGTCCCAACAATATTATATTTTACATAAAGCTGTGCGGAGGAGGGTGGATGTGTAGGAACTGATATATTTAAGGACAGTATGTGGTATGAGGTGGTTTGATCGAGTAAGTAATGAAAAGGTAAGAGAGATGTCTGGTAATAAAAAGTGTGGTTGAGAAAGCTGAAGGTGTTCTGAAATGGTTTGGACATAAGGAGGGAATGAGTGAAGAAAGGTTGACAAAGAGGATATATGTGCCAAAAGTGGAGGGAACAAGGAGAACGGGGAGACCAAGGAACGATGGAGTGAAAACGAATTTGAGTATCGGGGCTTGAACATGCAGGAGGGTGAAAGGTGTGCATGGGACAGACTGAAATGGAACGATGTGGTATACAGGGGGTCAAAGTGCTATCTGTGGACTGAACCAGGGCATGTGAAGCGTCCGGGGTAAACCAAGTAAAGGTCTGTGAGGTCTGGTTGTGGATAGGGAGCTGTGGTTTCGGTGTATTACACATGATAGCTAGAATAGATGTGAGCGAATGCAACCTTTCTTCGTCTGTTCTTTACGCTTACACGCTAACACGGGGAACGGCGATCAAGTATAAATAATAATAATAATAATAATAATAATAATAATAATAAACGAAAATAATATTACTACTACTACTACTGCTACCTCATGTTTTGGGTCCTTTCATCACATCCCAGGCATCTTGACCTGGTGAAGAGATCTCGTATCTTAGTAAATATGATGATTCTCGATGACTAGTGTGTATGGCGTCAGTATACACTTGTCCTCCCGACGTGGTTCTCCCTACGTAGCAGCTTGTCGAGACGCAGGTCTTCGTATGTAGCAGCTTGTCGGGGCGCAGGTTCTCCTTTGTATCAGCTTGCTGTGACGTGGTATCATAGCAACAGCTGCGTCGTCTGCCGTCTTATGCTCTTATTTTACATCAGAAACATCTTTTCCCAATATTTATCGATAATAAACATAAAATGACCTTGATGAGAGGCAAACCGGCAGACAAGGCGGGCAAAGCACTGGTTCCTGTTTCTGAGGCAGCTGCTCAGGTTAGCGCGGTACATTCCGCTTCCTCCGCCAGCTGTTTGCTCTCCCTCCACACGGGATTTCTTTCTCGTAAAAGAATACAATGATCCAAAATTTCCTCTTGGCTATTCAGTCCTGGCAATATTTCTGTCCAGTAAAGTTCCAATTTAGGGGCACCACAGAATCAACTTCTGACTTTGCTAGAAATGCTTAACAATGAACCCCGTATGCGAAGAAGTATGACAGACTCGGGGAACATGATTAGGAGCCTTCCATTTCATGCAGTAATTATAACACTTTTAGGAATCTGTAGAAGCTGTTAAACCTCACCTAACTTCTAGCAATCTAATGGAATTTTCGATGTTAAGAAAGAAATGTTACTATCACAATTGGATCCAGCGTGTTTAGTGTTCCCTGAATGTATTTACATTCTGAAACTGTATGGAACGACCACGAGAAAAGGAAGACCATGAGAAACTGTTCAGAATATTCGATTATGTACTAAATGTCAAGGTAAATCACAGCTCTTTTGTGAAGTTAGGTAAGGTTTTCATCGGTTCTGTTGATCTATATTTACGTTTTAAGTATTTTTACTTCACAATGTACCTGTTCACAGTTGGCCTTAAATCGGCTTTCACAGGGAAGACAAGAAAGTAACAAATCATGATCCTTTGGTCTAAATCATTTTCAGTAATTATAAGGAGTCTGTTGATATGCACTTTATAAATATCCATAAGCTAAGTTTTTGGTGCCCTTAAAGTGGTACTTTTCGTTTTATCCTTTGCTGCCAATTATGATAAGAGCTGTAGAGTTCATCAAAAATTATAAGAGCTGTTGAGTCTGTCCAGAATGAGAGATGCAGAGTTTGTCAAGTATGATAAGAGCTACAGAGTATGTCAAGAATAATGAGAAGTGAAGAGTTTGTCAAGGATAAGATCCACAAAGCCTCAAGTAACTGAAATTATTTACTGTACAATATCTGATCTTCTGTGGAGAGTATATGATAAAGGCAGCTGCTATCTATATGGCACTGTACGAAAACGTTATTTTGCCAGCAGACTAAGCTGATTGGACAATGCAGTTAAGCCCCACAGTGATCAGCCTGATGGACTGTTGGCTTACGTTACACAGTCTATTTTGTCGGCAGATAACCCAACCCAAAGCAATCCATATAGTAACCCAATTTGTGGTGGAATATTTGTTAGGGGTCCTACTGGATGATAGATCCTGTCAGATGATGGTTCCTGCTGATTGATGGTTTACGCTGGATGATGGTTCCTGTTGGTTGATGCTCCTGCTGGATGACGATTTACACTGGATGATAGATCCTGTTGGATGATGGTTCTCGGTAGATGATGGTTCCTGCTAGATATGTTACACACCAATTCAAGACACTCCAGATGGGACCGGTTCCTTGCGTTACCCATGCACTGACCCAGTTTGTGTAATTATACGTTGTGTCTGACTGACTACCTGATTCATGATGTTGCCTAACGTATGATTGAGTAAGGTAAGTATAATTAACTTCCTGTAGCACAGTATTAGTAATGATCTTCTCAGCTTATTTTTATGCAGTACTCCTGTCTTTTATTGTTATTACTATTATCATAAATTGATTCTGTTATAATGTTGAAAAGTTAAAGATGAGATCAGTAGTAATTCATGTTATCTGTTTTAAGGACGCTGCACAGGCAGGTTAGCCTCATTAGCTTCAGTTGCAAGTTATTTTTCGAAATGAAAAACTTCCGCTGGGTGTGTCACTATTGTTGCAATGGGAGAGGTCGCAGGTTGAAGTGAACCTCCGTAGCATGGCGACACGACCCTTTATCACAACGGTACAATCCTTTCGTCAGGACGGTATGACCCCTTAGGGATAAGTCATATATAATGCCATCAAGTCTAAGGGTCGTACCGTCGTGCTCAAGGGTCATACCGTCGTGCTCAGGTGTCGTAACGTCGTACTCTACTGGTACCAAGAATCATATCAGCATACACTTCATTGTGAAGCAGAACTCCACCCCTGACCCCCAGCTACAGTACATTGCTGTACCACTACACAGGCGAGCCATGTGGCGGGGTGCTGCGCCACACGAGGTCCAGTGGTTCCCTGGGCTACCGGCAAATTAGTCATAACACATCCCTTAACCGGTTGCCACCCAAGAATGTGTAATAACTATTTTGCCGGCGGACAGATGACGTCAGTCGGGAGGATGGTTACGATCGCTGTTCCATAGCTTTCAAACGTTGCAGTTTATTTGATTGCTTTTAGCTTTTGGTAACTTAGGTTATAGTGAGTTAGGTTAGATTATGATGAGATGGGTAAGTTCCAAGTGAGCTAAATTTGGTTTTGGTGAGTTAGGTTTAGTTTCTGGTAAATTAGGGTTTCGTTTTGGTGAGTTAAGTTAGTTTCTGGTAAGTTAGGTGTGACTCTGGTGTGTTTGGTTAGCTTTTGATAAATCAGGTTAAATTATAGGGAGTAAGATTCGTTTCTGATAAGTTTGTTAAATTATAGTAAGATGTTAGTTTCTTTTACTTTAGGTTTGGATTTGGTGAGTTAGTTAGTTGGTGATAGGTTGGGTTCTGGTAGGTAATATCAGGTGCTGGTAATTTAGGCAGGTTCTGGTGACTTTGGTCAGCTTGTTAAGTTAGGTTTTATTATGCTAGGTTCTGGTAAAGTTAGATTACGTTGGGGTGAGTTAGGTTGGGTTATGTTAGGTGTTAGTGAGATAGGTTTAGGCCAGTTGCGTTAAACTTAGCTGTGGGCGAATAAATCGTCTTGCAACAAATATTGGCAAGTACCAAGCTAACCATTGCGATTTTTTTGTCATAAAGGCATCATTCAAGGACAGATGTCCTTGAATGAAAATGGGAGGGTAGTAAAAAACAGAGAGAGGGTGAGGCAAAAGATTTTGCAGACAGTAACTTAATAATAGAATAGCCAGCATTGGTGGACGGCGTAAGGTAAAGTTATAAAGTCTATCACTCGTTACCTTTATCGTTATGACAAGACGGTGAGACCAGCAGTCCTGATACGGAGGGTGTAAGATGGCTCCGGGCATCACTTGAACGCTCCTAGTCAGGAGTAGTACTTCCCTGGGCGGCTGCTGTCCAGGACCCCTGAGAAGAATTTTATCGGGGGGTACGAAGTTTCTTTCGGGCCTCCTTCCCTTCTCCATTAGTCATCATGTTTTTATCCACTATGGTTTTATGCCATTAACTGTAAGACCAAAAAGGGTATGGAAGATGAGAGAGGTGTGGAATGGAGCGGTCTGTTGATTTTCTGCATTTTCTGAGATACCAGGAAATTCCCGGACCCCCTTTGGATCCCCGGGCCCCGGTACGATGTATCCCCTGCACTCCCCTCTCAGAGGCCCTGCTGCTGTCTGAAAGATGGTTCCGGCCATCACTTCATCATTCACAAGTCAGGATGGTAGTGTATCCTTGAACGGCTACTGTTTACAGCGTACTACTTATAATCAATCTTTCGAGACAAATTGCTTAGATATACAACCGCTCGAAGCTCAGCGCCGTTCCTTGGTAACTAGCAGCTTCCAGTGACAATATATTGGAAAAAGTCATCGTATCAAACTTCATTGTGATTGTCCTATTTCAAATATGATACGATGCAAGGCCGATATACCCGGGAGAAGCAACTCTAGACCAACCTTTAAATGCCAATGTCATACGATAAACAACTCTGACACTGAGGCAAATGGCGAGGGGGACTCAGGGAATACCTGGTGTCACCCGGCAACTTTTTTTCCAGGGTGTTGTTGTAGCAGTGGGTGGGTGGCCTCCAGGAGCGGCGGACACCTTCCCAACCCCGGCTCCCTCTGCCCCAGTTCCCAGTCCTTTCTCACACTGTGCCCACATCCTCTGTTGGTTGTCATCAGACGCCCTACCACTGCGGTAGCTAGTGGTATTATTGTTACATCTGCTACATGCACTAATCTCGTCCTCACTGCTCACACCCCCTCGGTACTTTTAGTGACAATACGATTATCCCTGTTCCTGCTGTTGTTTCTACTGTTAGCATGGCAGCTGCACTCAGTATTGTATATGCTGCTGGTGCTGCAAGTACTGCTCGTGATAGTAATAGTGCAACTACTGCTATTCCAGTTTCTGCTGTTAGCATAGCAACTGCTGCTAGTGGTGCAGCAACTACTGGTACTACGCACACACACACACACACACACACACAGGGTTAATGAAATCAAGTAAATATAAAGTAATAAGAATGGGACACAGCAAAATCAAGCAAAGAGAAGCAAAAGCAAAACAAAACTAGGCCTATATATGAATATATCCAGCAGGAAACAAGCTGCAGGAGTCTATCTCTGAGTGAGACTTGAGAGTTGTTATTGTCCTCAACCCGTTGCCAGTGTCCCACATTAGGAGACTAGTTAAGGATACAAGCTGTCTGATGACATATTAGAACAGCCTTCTAGGAGATGGGTAGGGAAATATTCAATAGGTTGTCCACGTCCTACCTAAGGCCAAAACTGGAATATGCTTCTCAGGTTTAGTGACGACAATTAAGATGCACAAAGACCTAATGGGGAAGGGCCACAGGAGGGCGTAAAAAAATGGTACCAGAAATAAGGGAAGTGAGTTACAGGGAAAGGCTAGAGGCCTTAAATTTTTCTGCCTTGGAAGAGAGAAGAGTGAGGGGTGATCTGATGACCTGACTACAGTCGTTTCTTTTAGACCAGGTTGTTGACGTAGACAATAAACTGTTCTTCGAATGATGTGGGATAGAGCGACCAGAGGATATATGAAAATGAGGCAGAAACTCGTAAAAAATGCATTCCTTGTAAAAGGGTAGTGAATGAATGGAACAGCCTGAATGGGGAAATGATAAATGTGGACAACATACAAATGTTTAAAAAACTGTGATAAAGAAAGTTGAAGCAATGGGAACCCATGCGTATAAACCACCCTTCCCATACAGTACAAATAGGTAATTACAAATAGATAATCACACACACACACACACACACACACACACTAATTTTCGTAAAAAAGCACAATGATTAATATCATAACTTGTGACTGGTCGCCTTCCCAGCACCTGCAGGTACAGTACTGGTAGTATAAGGTGATCAGACGACCAATCATGATCACAGAGACACTGCTGTCAACATTAGGCATCAATAGATTTATTTATGATACAGAAGGGAAGCAAACTTTCCTCTAGCTGGCTCGCCTTATCTCTCATCCTCCAGAGGGAAACATAAAATGACAAGCAAATAAGAATTATCTGATGACAGTGATGATATCACCAGGAGCAGCATTGTGGGAGGAGCAGATCCACTGTGCTGCCACTCACAGTCTGAATAATCAGCTCCTTTTTTCTTCTCAAACTTGAGTGAGTGGACGTCCCAAAATATATGAAGAAAGATCGAGGCACAGTAACCAATATATATATATATATATATATATATATATATATA
>JAYMFT010293736.1:0-10334 GCA_038088735.1 Panulirus argus | reverse complement strand
ATATCTATATATATATATGTATATATATATATGTATATATATATATATATATATATATATATATTAATTTCTTTTGAGATGTTGGAATTAAGTCAATTCCATTTGACACTCCGACATTCCGTTCATTTTCGTATAATTCTGTTGCCAGATAATGTAATTAAGCTCTTAGCTACTTAATTATATTACGCAGTTAAAATGATTTTGCTTCGTTTTTCGTGTTAGCCGCCGGGAGGAAACGCAAGGGGTAAAAATTCCAAAATTATGGACGGATTTAACAGAGTCTGTGTAGAAAACGTGAGAGCAGCTTGTGTCAGGGAGATAGAGATGGGTCTAGGAAGGAAACTCGACAACTGGTGACCCTAAAATGGGAAAAATGAGGAAAAGAAAATAAGTTAGCAAATAAACTAGACTTGATTATAGACGAAATAAGACAGTAAATGAGGTTCGTTAAAGTTTGACGTTTAGGTAATGAAAAGGACTTTTAAAATGACCTGCAAGTGGATTTACTAAGGTTTGGGATTACTGGAAGCTATTCTGGCTTGAAAGAATCCAAGTATAATTATTCAGTACCGTAGTGAATGAGAGAGAGAGAGAGAGCGGGCGGGTGTGGCCAGCGCCCACGATCGAGCCAAGGTCCCCTTCTTCCCCTGGACGAAGGCACACGAGGCCCCCCCCCCCGCCCCTCTTCCCCCACGGCGACCCCAACGCCCGAGGTGTTATTCAATTTCAGAGGCACTCGGCCCTCTCCTCCTGCAGTCATATATGTATAACCGTCGCAAGGGAAGGCGGGAGTCGTCCGGGAGCTGAGGGTTAACACTTTGAGCGCGACGGTACGACCCCTGGGCACGACGGTACGACCCTTGGCCTCAGGCCTTGGACCTGACCCCTTCAGGGTTAGGTCGACGACCAGGGCCATCATGCCTAAGGGTTGCATTGTCGTGCTCAGGGATTGTACCGTCGTGCCCCAGGGTCGTACCGTCGTGCCCCAGGGTCGTACCGCCGTGCCCCAGGGGATCACAGGGCACTTTGATAATTTGTGGAGCAATTCGCGCGGAGGCTGACGAGAGTGTCTGAACAAGTCTCGTACAGGAACTCCACGAGAACTTTGAGAGACAGACATTACCAAACATTTCGGGAATGTGAATGTAGATATCGGAAGAATGTATATTCGATTTATATACTTGGGTCTGCAGTATGCTTAGAGCAGTTGAGGGTTGTCGGCAGGCTATCGGGCTACATGCAAACTGGGCTCCGATTCCACAAAAAATAGGCTGTGTATAGCATGGTCCATTCCATGTGCCGTCCTTCATTCCAAGGGAACGATGTTATTGGTAAGAAATATATAAATAGTGGAAACTATCTGTTATGATTTCCTATCTTCTCTCCATCTAAGTAGATCAGGATTGTTGGGTGCTATTTCTGTCCTCCAGCAGATGACCTGGTCACAGACCATCAGGTCTTGTGTCATCTGCCCTTCCCATGCACTTCCCATCTGGAGGTAATCCAGCAGCTTCGTCTTCAGTGGATCTATTGATGTATCGTTCATGACGTAACGAGGCGGTTATTTGCAGTCTTTAATAACCGTATTCGTGATGACATAATGGCTGCTTGGTTAGCTTTCTTATCGGCTTTCGAACAGCAATATATATATTATAACCTACTTTCCAATATACCCCGGGAATCGAAGCCGGGACCATCTGTGCTGCAGCCAGGTAGCCGGCTAAAAGCCCCAGACCACGATGACCGTAACACAACATCCCCTCCGTAACTACTCATAGCATCACGGTTCTCTTGATGCGTCACGCATCGTTACGGGGTGGAAACGCTACCGCTCCCTCAGTGGACGAGGAAAGAAGGAAGGAAGGAAGGAAGGAAAGAAGGCTTACTCTAATCGACCTCTGAGAGAGACCGTTCAGTCGGACTGTCGATTTAGAAAGCCGTTCCTCAAATTGTCCAGAGCGGGAGCGGCTGCATTCCCGTCAGTTACGGAGGCGTGACGCATCACCAGATCCGGGAATCAGCCAGTTGGTTGGGGAGGAGATGATGATGATGTTTTAGACCCATTGCGGCCTGGGGGTTAGGCTGCCAGGCTGGCTGGCGGCCACACACATGGTCCGGGGTTCGATTCCCAGGGATATAGTGATAAATAGTTTACAATAGATATCATATATATATATATATATATATATATTATCTGGGCTCCAATTGCTTAAGGGTATATACGAGTGTAGAGACGCATTTGGCGAGGCTGTGTCATCGTCAGTTGACAACAGAAAGTCTCGTCAAAGAACGTCTTGCTTGAAAGGAGTCCATCCTCTCCCTGCCACTTGGCGTAGCGCAGCCTAGGAGCTGCAGAAATCCCTCGGATGGAAGTCATGACGTATTACCTCTCTCTCTCTCTCTCTGCTCCAGCGGACAACAATGTGTCTGTACCGGTTTCAAGAGGCGGCCGTTCTAGCGAGTTCCAGACGGCTCTATGGCGTCTCGTATTACATAAGGAAAGGGGGGAGGGGGAGAAGTCAGCTTAGCAGTAGGTCAAGTAAAGTTAGTGTAGCGGTGTGCGAAGTAGTTAGTATAGCAGTGTCGATTACAGTCTGTATAACTATCTCATATACGGTAAGTATAGCATTATGTTGATTGTAGCCAGTGTAGCAGAATGTCAGTTGGTCAATATAGCAGTATGTCAAGTAATTGGTTTAGCAGCATGTCAAGTGAAGTCGATATAACTGCATGTCAGGTAGTCAGTATAGCAATGTGTCGAGTAGAGTTAGTTAGTATAACAGAATATCAAGTAAAGTCAGTTTGGGAATATATCAAGTAGTCAGTATAGAAATATAACTAGTCAGAATGACATATCAAGGAGAATCAAAATAGCAATAGGTCAGGTAGAGTCAGTGTAGCAATAGGTCGAGTCAGCAATACATCTTCTAAAGGAAGAATAGCGATATGTGAAGTAGTCAGTATAACAATAAATCAAGTAGGTTCAATATGGCAATAGGTCACGCAGAGTCAGTATATCAATTAGTCATGTAGTCAGTATAGCAATATGTCGAGTAGATGCAATATATATATATATATATATATATATATATATATATATATATATATATATATATTTAAAGTTGATATAGCAATTAGCAACATATCAAGTAGAGTCAATATAGCAAGGTATCAAATAGAATTATTATAGCGATATATATCAAGTAGTCAGTACAGCAATATATCAAGTAGATTTAATATTGCAGTATATCATGTAGAGTCAGTAAAGCTATATATGAATTAGAGTAAGTATAACAATATGTCAAGCAGAGTTAACAAAATAGGTCAAACAGTTAGTATAGCAATATATTAAGTAGAGTCAGTTTACCAATTGGTCAGGTAAAATCAGTATAGCGATATATCGAGTAGAGTCGGTATAGCGATATATCGTTGTATTCTTCCGCCGTGTCCTTCCCCCCCCCCCCCCCCTCACCATATATGATACACGTCGCGGACATCCACGTCTTCTTGTTCACCTTATTCATTACCTGACTCGTGGATCATTCACCTGAGGTGGAGATGAATAATCCATCTTGGATGTCGATCTCCTGTTTGCCCGGGCCAATACCGCCTCCCTCTTTTTTCTTTTTTGTCTTCTCTCGTCTGGGTTTGTTTGCTGCGCCTGCAGACCGTGGACAGCGCTGGGAAGACGCGGGTTCGACCGCCCCCGACAGCACCGGCATTCGCCTCGCCGGGAACGCCCTGGGATCAAAGGCTCCTGATTAGCATAATCAGATTTGTGGAAATTATTTTTTTTTTTGAAGATTTTTTTCTGTTTGTTCCTGCGGGTCACAGCCGTGCTGGCTGAGATAACGCGAGTGTTGAATTCATGTCGACATTAACCCCCGAAAAACATCTGATGTTAAATTACATATTAACATTTGTTACTATTAAACTTGATTTAACACCGGAGGGAAATTCCAGTGATGTATATTTTATTGGTTGACAGATATGGCTGTTGGCCGTCTGTTAGTTATTCCCCGTGTGGCTGGATCCATTTGCCCGTCCAGACGACGCGCCAGACAGGTGCAAGAGACGGTACCGTCCTCACCCCCCCCCCCCGTCCACCTTTGTTCATCCACCGTCCAAAATACTGTCGGTCCAGAGATCACAGAGGAGCGGTAATTGGCCGCCATGCTGGATGCCTGCCGCCGTGTCCCCTCTGATGTTCCACACTCCAGACAGACTTCCAGACCCACTCGGAAAATAGGCCCCTTCCCAGGCAGACACACACACACACACACAGACGGAGGAACAGACAAGAGGAATAGCTCTGCCGGCAGACGGGGCGGGGAAAACAGACGGGCGGGGAGGAGGAAGAGGAGGAAGAGGTATAGACAGACGCACACAGACAGACGGCCGGAGAGACGTGGAACAGACAGCCGGGGAAAGGTAACAGACAGGGAAGCCAATACCCTGACAGACAGACACCGCAAGCAAGCAGACCGCGTGGGAAATGTCTCCAGCGGGTCGTCTCTCTCTCTCTCTCTCTCTCTCTCTCTCTCCATCAAGTCGTGACTTGCACCTGTCTTGAGGACGACTTTGACGTTGACAATGACGACTACTCGGAGCTCAGGCCCCGGCCGCACGACCCTAGTCATACCTCCAGACGATGGTCGTGTTTCAGGGTCTGAAATGTGGCTGACTTAGCACGGCAGGATCATGAATCTGTGTTGAGGCTTCCACTTGAAATTCTCGTTTTTGAGAACAAAGTATTTTCCATTTCTTCGTCTGTACAGTCGCATATATATATATATATATATATGGGTGGGTTCGACAGGAATATTGAGTTTTGACTAATATTTTAAATGTTAATATTTCATGTATAACAAATTAGAAAACAAATAAAGTATATTGTGAGGTTAAACAATTTACAGAATAGAAACTAATTTATCTTGCATTTTAGAGCTCGATAAATGATCGTTATTATCAGGGAGAAAATGACTTCTGTGTTGGTTGCGTCTTGGTGATGGAAGGGAGTAGTGATGGCTGGGGCGTGGCCTGGCCTGGTCTGGCTACGGGTACACGGCCTCCCCTCACCCCTGGCAGGAGTTTCCTAGGATCTCTGACGAAGGAGTTGCCAGAGGGTCGGAGGAACGGAAGCCAACAGGGCAGGATCTCGAGTCTTGCGATGGGGGCACGTCTGGTCCTCTCGAGTCAACCCAGTAAATGAAACTTAACCTCAATCCTGGTCTCTCTAACTTGCAATACTTACCCGCCAGATGGATCCACGGGGGTTACTTACACTTTGCACGACTTGAGCAACTCTTAAGAGGCCAGCAGTTGCGGTCAGTAGCAGGGAGAGGGAGGCCTGGCGCACAAGGGGCTCAAGTTGCAGTTTCCAAGATGCGGCCCTAGGAGACTCCCCCCCCGGCCCCCCCTTCTATCACGGCCGTCAGTCTCCATCCCGTGTGGTCTCCCGGCTGGGTTGATGGCGTTGGTGATAGGTAGACCTCTGTAGCAGCTGCTGGTCTTCGGTGGTCTGTTGGGGGTCGGGGTGAGGGTAGGGGGGTTCCCCCGTTCCCCCGAACACGGGAGGTGAGGCTCCTGTCGCACTCCTGTGCAGCAGGCAGCGCCGTACGTCCGTGTGTGCGTGTGCAGCAGGGCCCCCAAGGGACGTGGGGCGCCGGCCTCCGGGTCTGCAGCTGTGAGGACCTCGACGACTCTCTTCCTCCCCCCCCCCTCCGGCGTGGCGGATTGCGACGTCGTATCTTGTTTGCCAGCGCAACGGAACACCTGACTGGCAGACGGCTCAGCTGCGCCGCAAACAACCAGAGACCTTACATAAAAAGGGATGGTGGGGGGTGAGGAGGGGGGGGGAGGGGCATTATAGCGTAAGGCTGAGCCTTGTTTGCTTTGGTTACGTGGGGGTGATGGGGGGGGGGGCAGAGTAGCTAGCGATTGGCCGGTGGCTTAGCTGTACGGCCAACACCCCTTTCCCCCCCCCCCCCCCCCCCCCCCCCCCCCCCCCCCCCCCCCCCGTGACCACAAAAAGCGAGCGTTATGGGGATTATAGCCTTCCTGTCCCGTCGCGTGACGGGCGAAGCTAAGCCAGGTAGCTGGACGTGACGTGTTTGCCGTGGGAAAGGGACGTGGGTGTCGTGGGACAGTAACGCAGGAGGCTCCTGTCCCATCCTGGGTGATGGGAGACGTCTCCCATGTCCCACTGATAGTCTTCGGTGTTCAGTGGTGTCCTAGACCGACCCATAGAGTCCCACGAGCTCATCCCAGTGAGTGTCCCGCTCTGTCCTACGACGTGTGTGGGTGTTTTACGACGGATCGGACGTTCCCGGACGCACGTGTGTCCCAGTACGCAGCTACGTAAACCATGCAACACATGTATGTGTCCATGAAGTGCAGGTCTCAGGGTGTCCCAAAATGTTTTGAGGTCCGTGGGTGTCCTGGGTTGCCTCAGGAGGTCCCAGGGTGTCCCAGAACGACCAGTGTGTCCCAGGAGGTCGCAGGGTGTCCCAGGAGGTCTCAGGATGTCCTGGAATGACCAAGTGTGTCCCAGGGTGTCCCCCGTGGGACCGTAAGTGGTCAGACAGGGAAAGGGAGCCGACATGACCTGTTGAAGCCTCGGCTTGATAACACGGAGGACCAATTTCCTGATGGGCCGTCCGATGGGAGACCTGCCCGGGAGGGGCGGGCAGGGATGTGAGGGAGGAGGGAGAAGAGACAGAACAGGAGAAGGTGAGGAACGGGATGGAAAGGTGTGCGTGGATAGAGTGTGGGGTAAGGCAGGATAATGGAACAGGAACCTAGTGAATAGGGTTGGGTAGGGTGATGGGCAGGGGGTAAGGTAGATGCACACTAAGTAGGGTGGAGGGGCAGATGTAGGTTACCCCTGCCAGTGGGTGGAGGTGCCACAGAGAGTGGGTGGAGGTGCCACAGCCAATGGGTGAAGGTGCCCCTGCCGGTGGGTGGAGGTGCCACAGCCATTGGGTGGAAGTGCCACAGAAGGCCAGAGGGGAGTCATTGTGGCACCACCCACGCCCCCCTCGCAGCTGTATAAAGAACTTCCTGACGACGCTGTACGTAAGGGCCTGCCAGCACCGGTCGACCTCCCCCCGCCCCCATCACGATGGGGGCCACGGCCACAGAAACCTGGGGAGACCTGGCAGACCCCAGTAAGCCCAACTTGGGCTGGCTAGATTTAAGTAAGTGGAACGTGGGTTGTGCGGACCGTAGACTTCATCAGTCATCTGACCACCCGCCTGTGTGGCCCGTGGCCAAGGTCAGCGTCCCGCCCGAGGGCCACCTTGCCGTGAGGTGGCCCAGGAGTTCAACGTTACCCAACCTGGCCACCTGGCCTTGTGTACTCTGGCCAGTAAGAGCCCACCCACCCTCTATCATCTTCAGAACATTGCCCTCAAATCCTCCTCTTGCTTCCCCCCCCCCCCCCCCCCCCCCCGGTGCGCGTCCGATCCCCTGTGTCAGCACTCCTGACGCAGGTCAAGGGGATCCGAATGCCAGAGCTCTCGGGCGACGGCGTCGCGTCGGGTCTCTCTCCTGGTAGCAGGTCGGCTCCATGGCCACCCCCCCCCCCTCCCACCACCTACGGTCATACTCCCTCGCCCGCAGTTGAACGCTTAGTGTCGTCTGCACTCCCTATGTAGAGCAGCAGGGAGAGAGGCAGGAAGGAAGAAAGCAGAGGGAGAGGTAGGGAGACCATTGGAGAAGGGTGAGGGGGAGGACTCCAGGGGAGGGAGGGGGAGAGGTAGAGAAGTGTGGGGAGGAGTAGGGAGGCAGGGGGAGAAGCAGTGCTGGGGCAACTGGGGTCGTATTACGCTTCAGGGGGCAGACAGTGCTGGGGGAGGGCAGTGTTAAAGGAAGGGAGGGTGTGTGGCCGGCCCTCCCTGCAGCTGAGGGAGGGTGGGTGTGTGGCCCTCCCTGCACCTGAGGGAGGCCTTTGCGTCGCAGGCTGTGTGTGTGTGTGTATGTGTGTGTGTGTGGTGGCGGGAGTGGGGGAGGTGTAGCTACACAGCTGCCGGTAAGGGAGGAGAGAGAAGAGAGAGAGAGAGAGAGAGAGAGAGAGAGAGAGAGAGAGAGAGAGAGAGAGGATAACAAAGGGAGAGTGGGAGGTGAACCAAGGGTGGAAAACATGACATAGGACGAGTAGGAGGACCTGGGACGTGACACGGTGGTGGTCATGTCCCAGGCCAGGAGGAGACGTGGAGGTCATGTCCCAGGCCAGGGGGACCTCTGCAGGTCATTACCGAGATGAATAATCTTCACCTCGTATACATCGTTATTTTATGCATAATCAGACCGTATCAGTGTATGATAAACAATCTGTTATACATTTTAACTTCTTGACGTGACTCGTCACTTGGCACTAAACAGTTCAACAGCCTATTACATATTTAGTTCCTGGCGCTGCCTTGCTAACGCGGAAAACGGCGAAAAAGTGTGTGTGTGTGTGTATATATATATATATATATATATATATATATATATATATATATATATATATATATAAAGTAGTTTTTTCCAGTAAATTCCATTTGATGACGGTATAAAGCTTTGCTATTTTTGAATGTACTTTAAAATTGCATCAATTAGTGTTGGTCTGGAGTGTCGCTGCACAAAGCCTCTGGCCGACTCGTCAGGCTGTTTGATGAGGCAGATAAAAGTATCTCTTTGTATCTTTTTTCCCTCCCTGGACAATGGAGGCCACGCTGGGGGTGATATCCGTTTAACTTACACTGCATTATCGGCCTTCTGTGTATAGCGACCTGCTATACCAAGCGTCCATCTTACTATAGCGGACATATCTGTACCAGAGGGCTTGTCTGTACACGCCGGATATCTACACTGGACCTTATAGCGGTATAGCAATAGATACCTCTATATTGCGGTCATATCTCCAGGCGGACACCTCTGTAGCGTCGACCTGAGTATATCCTTAACCTCTGCTTGAGGCCACCCTGTAGTAACGAACGCCTTTATATAGCGTTAACCCGTTAGTGCGGGACACCTGTGTGGATCGTTAATGTCAGCCTCTGATCACCTCGTCTTAACATTAACCTCCATTAACGCCCAACTCTCTATAACAAGCCTGTAGGACTGGCTACCCTTACAATTATTTACTCCAAGGGGGTTCATTTCCTTGTTACTGTGAGTAGCGCAACGCTGTGGACTGGAGGAACCTCTACAAAGGATACTTTCTACCCCAGGAATGTCCTCGGTATGTATGAGGCTCCTGCAGCACTCAGGAAGCCGGCCTCGTCCACCGGTCGGGAACAGCCACATCATTAGGGGGATTTTGGATAAGGTCTCACTTCATCCGTGTTGTTTCTTTAAGGCACATCTCAAAATCAAGTTTTCTGAGGGTTGGAACAGCATCACTAGAATGGTTGAACAAGTGTCTTGTATATATGTAAATATATGTTTTCCTTTGGCATTGTATTGGTTCTTCTAAACATAATATTGATGTTAAGAGATTTGTATTTATTTGTTTCGAGGAGCTTATACGATTGTAGATCTTGACTCTTTTGACGATGGATTGAATATTATACATCAGAGATAAGCAACACGGCCCAGTGCTCAGCAAAGATCATGAACCAGTGTCATGACATAGAAAAAAAAAGATTCGTTTATAAAATGTCCATAGAAAACAGCAGACACAAGACGCTTGTCTTAACACTTCATGAACATTTCTTTATTAAGTGTTCTAGCCCCCAGAGAGCTTGATTCCATGGTGGCTTTCCCATACAACATTGTAATGGACAGACTTATCCAAGATGTGACTGGTAGTGTGTACAGTGTTCCATGCAAAGGTTGTAATAGGTTTTATGTTGGTCAGACGGGGAAGCAGTTGGTAACGCGTATTAACCAACATTGATAATACATAGTGCCAGCAGTGGTCAACACCGCAGTGCCTTAGTGCAACACTAAGCCTCTCTTGACCACCATATTGACCAGGGAAACACTTCTTCCATTATAAGTATAAACACTGTTCTAGAAAAGAATGTTATAGAGTCTTGTTAAATCCCAGGTTCTTTTTTAAAAGAAATAAAGGTATGTGTGTTTAACTTAGAGGGACATGACCTGTGGAATATACTTGACGACGTGACCTTTAGGTGACAGGTCAGGTAGAACACCCCAAACCCCGGGGTGTTCTATACCATGACGTCTGTGTCTGTTCCTCCGTTTCAGTTGTCAGCTGTGCCCACTTTGGTTAATTTGCTCATATGTTTGTAAGTAAAAGCTTTGTCGTCTGTAGAAAAATGTGGAGTCTTGCTGAATGTCAGGTATATCTAATGATACTTAAAAAAGTGTTACTGTGATCT
>JAYMFT010293725.1:0-10334 GCA_038088735.1 Panulirus argus | reverse complement strand
CAGCACTGTTCCCGTACGCGTCCTGTCCCGTTTCCTCTCCCTCCCCCCTACTCCCATCTCCCCTCAATTTCTTTCTCTTTCATTTCAATTCTTACTCTGTCCTCTGGTCATCCACTTAAGTTGGAAACTGCTTGAGTGCCGTGGTCATTCAGTCATTCTACTTTCTTAAACAACCACCTATGCACACATACACATGCTCAGTAAAGTTACTAATCCCAATTGTCATACGACCTGTATGTGATATAGTTTGGAAAAAAAAAATCATTATCCCCTCACGTACCCCTTTGAACAATGCTGCGTACCCCAAGGGGTACACGCACCCCAGTTTGGACAAGACCGCTCCACACCGTCCCACGAGACACACTTCCTTATTACATGAATGTCGGACGTAAGGCAGGAGCGGCCCCCACGCTGATAACACCTGCGTCGTCACGGGTCGTCTCGAGCCGCCTCCTGTTGCCCCAGCTTCACCTTGTAACTATTCTCTTCTTTAATTATTTTCTATTTTTTTCTTTCATTTCCAATGACAACACATTAGAAAGACGCTACCTCTGAACACCGCAGCCATCAGTCAATTATTACTCAGACAGCTACATCCATAAAACATGATAAGGACAGGAAGAAAAATGATAGAAAAGCACAGGTACAAGAATGATATATGAAGGAAAAATTACAACGCTTACTGTGGAAAGAATTTTACTGGAACGATCGCAAATCATCTGGTTATTACAAACATGGTAATTCACACTGTCAAATGGCAAATAACACACACACACACACACACACACACACACACACACACACATATATATATATATATATATATATATATATATATATATATATATATATATATATATGATGTAAACTTGAGATTCTCATTAGGGGAGGAATGTGACACTGCAGTAGTAGGGTTAGAATATTCTTTATGCACGTTTTTCTTCGATGTCCTTATCGTTATGGTAAGACGTCTTTCCTTTGATCAGACGTTATCGATACATAACAATGGATTACATATCTACAGAAACAAGGCGAGTAGGAAAATGGTGTACGTAGCTGGAGGTAGTCTCCTGTGATTTATACATTTTAATGTAATGATTCATTTGGTGATCAGTGTGTCTGAAACGGAAGTAGAAAGTTATCAAGTTTTTCAGCTTTTACTGTTGGTAGATTATTTAGTCCTCGAAATTCAGATGGATTGCTCTGTCTTAGCCAGAGACAGAGTATAACATTAACTTATCTAATCCATGTTAATATAACATTAAAAATACGAGGCAACAGCTGGGATTGAAGAAAGAAAACAGATATTTGATACTGATGGCGAAAGAGGATTACCAGTCGCCATTCCAAATGTTTACATCTAAACTTTCTCGTTAACTCGAGAGACAATATTACGTACACTTTATTCAGTTGGTTTATAAGAATATTATGATTCATTGATGAGTCAAGGATGTATTTATATTTAACCTCTTTGGAAACGTAATAAATCTTGCACAGGAACGTTCATAAACGACGTGTTTACATCAAGACTTAATAACTTTTTACCTGATTATTCAGTTGAATCCATTGTGTTGTGTAAGTTGGAAGTATTCTCAGTTAGTGATGGCACCATGCTAAAACTTGTCTGAGACAGAATCCACTGAACTATTGGTAGGCTGGAAAAAACTATCACTGGTATGCAACAAAAATGATGCTTCACGATAACAGAACGGATTTGTATCATGTCGGGTTTACAGAATCCAGAAATATCATCCATTTTTCTCATGATTTACAGTCTTCTGAGAAATACATATCACCCTTTGTCATGCATGGCTAACGCACAACTATCGCATAATGCAAACAGGATCTCTCTATTTTCTTCTTCCTTTAATTCCAACCGTCCTCAGTACGTGTCCTGCACATTCTGTGCGTCTGAAGGGAATATTATGAGAATATTCCAACTCCTTTTGGAAATAG
The DNA here is from genome assembly GCA_038088735.1 of Panulirus argus. NCBI lineage: Eukaryota > Metazoa > Arthropoda > Malacostraca > Decapoda > Palinuridae > Panulirus > Panulirus argus. The sequence goes on along the minus strand of JAYMFT010293725.1, from coordinate 8,378 downwards.
TTGGATACGGTAGACATTAACGAAGTGTGTCTGGAGATTTGAAAGTTTTGTGAATGCTGCTTGGTCAGCAGTCTGGGTACATGAAAATGTCATGCTTTTAATGAGACTGGGACAGTAGAGCGAGAAATCAACACTGGAAAAAGAGGGAATGGTCACCCGGAAAGACTTTTACTCTTCGTTCGAAGAACATCATTTACGAGAATCTTATTGAGAACAATAAGATTTTGTTACCACCACCCTATATAAAGTTGGGCGTGTTGAAGCATTTTGTCATGGAAACTCCTGCAGATACATTTGTGGTAAATTTCCAAGATTTACCTTTGAAAAAGTAAAAGATGACATCTTTGTTGGGCTGCAGATCGAAAAGTTAACGCAGGATGACAAGTCTGAAGGAGCGATGACCACAGCAAAGAGAGTCCTGGACTGTATTCAAAGGCGTAATCCAAAACTTTCTGCGTAATCCCAAGGATCCCAACTTTATAAGGACAAAATCAGTGAAATTACCAGGAAATATGAAAAACTTGGCTGCACCATGGGTCTGAAAATTGATCTTTTCTCGGATTTAAACTGTTTTCCTGAAAACGTGGGTAGTGGTGAACGAGAACAAGGGGAAAGGTTCCACCAAGACGGTCAAGACTGTTGAGAAAGGATTTCAAGAAAGGTGGGATGTTAACCGACCACTGCCGGTCCCGGACACGGGAGAGGCACGAGAAGTGCAGCACAAGAAGCTGGCGAAGAAACGACTTTGTGGTTAATGATGATCCAGTACATATCAGTCAAGTATCAAAGGAATGTCATATGATTTACATTGGCACTGTACTTTAAAAGAATAGTTGTTTTGGGCAATGGATATCAATATCTTGTCAGAAACTCAGCTTTGTGATACACACTATTATATCACATACTTAAGTTAGAGTTTGTGGGAAGACCTGACGTAAGACTTACGAATTCTTCTTTATTCTAATCAATACGGTCAAATCCCAGAACTTTAACTACTTTTCGTATTTTTGTGAAGGTTATAGATTTGCTTGAAAACTTTAGTACAAGGACTATTTCTCATGCAGAAATCGAATCTGGGGTTGAAATATATACTGGAGGGACAATATGGCCTGAAATCAATTAATCAATAGCCACTCATTTAGGAGATTTTTGTATTATTCGGTTCGTATATATTGGGTATTTTTCAGGTTGGGGAATTATTATGAGGTATTTTCCGCGATTTTTTCAGGTATAAAAGAATTTCATTATGTCATATTTCAGTTTTAAGATAAAATGGTTCTTGAGCTAAAAAATTTCCTTGAATTTTTACCTGCAACTTTTGATATTTTTCTGAGGGTAATAGACCTACTTGATAACCTCAGTATATGAAGTATTTTTCATGATGAATTTGAATCTGGGGTTGAAATATATGTTGGAGGATATTAATGCCTTTAAATAAGTATTTAAGCTTACTCTCTTGGAAGATTCTGTGATTAATTTGGCTCGTATTTACTGGGTGTCTGTCGGCCTAGGTAAGCATTTATTAGATATTTTCCGAGATTATTTCAAGTATAGAAGCGTTTTATTATTTCATACATCAGTTGTTGAACAAGAAGGTTTTAGAGCTATAACATTTCCTGAACCATAACCTGCAATGTTATGTATTTTTTGAGGGTAGTCGATTTGCTTGAAAACTTCAGTAGAATTCGAGTATGGGGTTGAAATATATGTCGGGGGACATTATAGTCTGTAAATATGGAATTATTTGTTAGTATTTTAAAAGATTTTGTGATTATCTGGTTCGTACTTATTGGCTGTCTGTCGCGCTGGGGAAGCATTATGAGATATATTCCGTGATTATTTCAAGTATAAAAGCGATTCAATTTTAAGACAAAAAGGTTTTTGAGCAAAAAAAATTCCCTGATACCTGCAATTTTTTCTGTTTATGTGATTCAACCAGATTTACTTGCAAACTTCATTATAGGGACTATTTTTCATGTTGAATTCGAATTTGGGGTTGAAATATATGTTTGGGGATATCAAAACCTATAAATAAGTAATATATTGTTAGTCTTTTAGAAGAATTTGTGATTATTCGTTTCGCATTTATTGGGTTTCTCTCGGCTTGGGAAAGTATTAAGATATTTTCCGTGATTATTTCATGTATAAAGGTGGTTCAATATGTAATATTTCAATTTCAAAACAAAAAGTGTTTTTTCTTTTGTGTGTGTGTGTGTGTGTGTGTGTGTGTTAAAGATTACCCGAACTTTACTACCATTAATCTTTGGTAGTTTTGTAAGAGTCAATTAAAAACCTCTCTTTCATGATGAATTCGAATCTGGGGTTGAAACATATGTTGGGGAACATTAAGACCCGTAATAGAATATTCAGTTATTACTCGTTTCATATTTATACGTATTTGTCGACTTGGGAAATTTTTATGATATAATTTCCGAGATTATTTCAAGTATTGAGGCATTTCATTGATAGCGCGAGTATAACGATTATTTTTCATTCTGAATTCGAGTCTGGTTTTGAAATATTTGGGGACATTTAGCCCAGTAAATAAATACTTATATGTTAGTTTTTTAGATCACGTAATTATTAGCTTCGTATTGATAAGGGATCTGTCGGCATTATGAGATGTTTTATGTTAATAATTTAGGTATAGAAGCATTTCATTACGTCATGTTTCAAATTCAAAACAAAAAGGATTTTGGGCTAAAAAATACACTCTGCAGTTTTTGGTATTTTGTGAAGGTAATAGATTTGCTTGAAAACCTGAATATGAGATCTATTTTTCAGACTGAATTCAAGTCTGGGGTTGACATATATGGTGGGGAACATGAAGGCCTGCAAATAGATAATCAATGGTTACTCTTTTAAAATATTCTCTCGTTATTCTGTTTGTATTTATTGGATATATGTCAGCGAGATTATTTCAAGTATAGAAGCGTTTCTTTGTTATATTTCAATTTTGAATTAAAAAGGTTTTTGGGCTAATTAATTCCCTGAACTATCATTTCCTGCAGATTTTTTTTTTTTTTTTACTTTTCTGAGGGTTTTAGATTTGCTAAAAAAAAAAAAATCAGTATAACAACTATATTTCAAATCGAAGTCGAATCTAGGAATGAACTACTCGTATATGTTGAGGGCATGATGGCCTGTAAATAAGTAATTAATTGTTGGTCTTTTACAAGATTCTGTAATTATTTGGTCCGTATTTGTTGGGTATCAGTCGGTTTAGGGAAAGATTTTGAGATATTTTCCGTGATTATTTCAAGTATAGAAGCATTTCATTATGTCTTACTTCAGTTTTAAAACAAAAGTTTTTGAGCTAAAAAAATCTAATGATCTGTTATCTCCTTTTTTTTTTAGGGTAATAGATTAGCTTGAAAACCATATTATAAGGACAAATTTTCATGTTGAATTCGAATCTTGGGGAAGCTTATGATATATTTTCCGAAACTATGTCAAGTATGGAAGCGATTAATTATGACATATTTCAGTTTTAAAACAAAAAGTTAAAAAAAAAAAAATCCCTGTAATTTTGGTATTTTTTGGGGGTCAGAGATTTACTTGAAAACCTCAGTATAAGGACTATTTCTCATTCTGAATTCGAGTCTGGGATTGATATATATGTTGGGAGACATTATGGCCTGTAAATAAGTAACTGAATGCTACTCCTTTAGGAGATTTTGTGATTATTCGGTTCGTATTTACGGGTATCTGTCGGCTTGGGGAAGCATTATCTCATATTTTCCGTAATTATTTCAAGTACAGAAGCGTTTAATCATTTCATATTTCAATTTCAAGACAAAAATGTTTTTGAACTTAAAAGTTTCCTAAAGTTCATTACCTGCAATTTTTTTCATTTTTGTGAGGGTAATAGATTTACTTGATAGCCTCAGTATAAAGACTACTCTTCAAGCTGAATTCGAGTATGGGGATGAAATATATGTATTGGGACATTAAGGCCTGTAAATGAATGATCAAATGTTAATATCTTAGAAGATTCTGTGATTATGCGGTTTGCATGTAAAGGGTATCTGTCGGATTCGGGAAGCAATATGAGATATTTCCATGATTATTTCGTGAATAGAAGTGGTCCAATATGTCATGTTTCATTTTCAAAAAGAAAAAAGTTTATGAGTTTAAAAATTTCCTGCACTATTACATGATATTTTTGGTATTTTTGTAAGGATGATAGATTTATTTGATTACCTCAGTATAAGGACTATTTTTCATGCTGAATTCGAGTCTGGGTTTTAACTATATATCGGGGGAGAGAAAATGCCTATCAGTAAATAATCAATTGATGATCTTGTAAATTCTTTGATTATTCGGTTCATATTAATTGGTTACATGATGGCTTGTGAAGCATTATGAGATGTTTTCCGAGGTTATTTCAAACACGGAAGGGTTTCATTATGTCATATTTCAATCTTAAAACAAAAAAGATTTTGGGCTTAAAGATATCCTGAACCATCATCTGCAGTTTCTGGTATTCTGTTGAGAGTAATAAATTTTCTTGAAAAACCTCACATGATGAATTCGAATCTAGGATTCACATATATATTGGAAAACATTAAGTCTTTTATATAGATTATCAATGGTTATTCTCTTAGAATATTCTGTTATTATTTGATCCGTATTTATTGGGTATCTGTCGGCGTGGAAAATCATTATGATATATTTTCGGAGATTATTTCAAGTGTAGAAGCGTTTTATTATGTCATATTTCAATTGGAAAAAAAAATGTTTATCAAAATTCCCTGAAGTATTGTCTGCAATTTATATTTTTGCGAGGGTAACAGATTTGATTGAAAATCTCAGTGTAACGATTATTTTTCATGCTGAATTCGATTTTTGGGTTCAAACGTATGATAGGGGCCATTATGGCCTGTAATAAGTATTTCGTGGTTACTCTTTTAGAAGATTTGGTTTATATTCGATTCGTATTTATTGGGTATCTATCAGCTTGGGAATCATTATTAGATATTTTCCATGGTCACTGGAAGTAGAGAAGCGTGTCCTTACGTCATATTTCAAGGTTAGATAGAAAAAAAGTTTTTGGGTTAAAAGATTCCTTGGATCTTTTTATTTTCATTTTTGTGAGCGTTATAGATTTCCCTAAAATCTTCATTAGAAGAAATATATTTCATACTGAATTCGATTCTAAGGTTGAAATATATTTTGAGGGTCATGAAGGCCTACAAATAAGCAATCAGTTGTTTGTCTTTTACAAGATTCTGTTATTATTTGGTCCGCATTTATTGGGTATCGGTCGGTTTAGGGAAGGATTTGGAGATATTTTCCGCGATTATTTCAAGTATAGCAGTGTTTCATTTTGTCTTACTTCACTTTTAAAACAAAAGTTTTTGGGTTAAGAAATCTAATAATCTGTTACCTGCATTCTTTTTAGGGTAATAGATTAGCTTGATAACCTTAGTATAAGGACAACTTTTCATGTTGAATTCGAATCTAATATTGAAATATATGTTGGGAGACATTAAGACCTGTAAATAATTAATAAATTGTTATTCCTTTGGATGGTTCTATTATGATTCGTTTCGTATTTATTGGTTATCTGTCGGCTTGGCGAAGCATTGAGATATTTATCGTGATCATTTCAAATATAGAAGCGCTTCATTATCTCATATTTCAGATTTAAAACAAAAAGGTTTATGGGCTAAAAATTCCCTGAGCTATTACCTGCGATATAAATAGATTTGCTTGAAAACCTCAGCATGAGGAATATTACTTATGCTGAATGTGAATATGGAACTGACGTAAATACTGGGGGAATTTGATGCCTGTAGATAAGCAATTGAATGTTATTCCTTTAGGAAGTTTTGATACTATTGTGTTCGCATTAATTCGGTATCTGTCGGCTTGGGGAAGCATTATAAGATATTTTTCGAGATTATTTCAAGCGTAGAAGCATTTTTTTACGTCACTTATCAATTTGAAAAAAAAAAAATGTTTCTGAGCTAAAAAAACTCCCTAAATTATAACCTACAAGTTTTGGCACTGGCGTGAGGGTTACAAATTTGCTTGATAATATTATAATAAGGACTATTTTTCATGATGAATTCGAATATAGGGCTGAAATATATGTTAGGGGATATTAAGGCCTGTAAAGAAGTAATTAAAGGCATTTTTAGGATATTATGTGATTATTCGGTTCGTATTATGAAATATTTTCCGACATTTTGCCAAGTATAGAACCGTTTCATTATATGATATTTCATTTTGAAAACAAAAAGGCTTTTGTGTAAGAAAATTCCCTGAACCATCACCTGCGATTTTTGGTATATTTGTAAGTGTAATAGATTTGCTTCAAAACCTCAAAAAAAGGACCATTTTTCTTGTTGAATTTGAATCTGGGATGATATATATGTTGGGGGACTTTGAGGCCTTTAGATAATTAGATGTTACTCCTTTAGAAAATTTTTATATTATTCGCTTCGTATTTATCGGGTATCTATCAGCTTGGGGAAGCATTATAAGATATTTGTTTTTTTTAGATTATTTCAAGTGTAGAAGCATTTCTTTGGCATATAACAGTTTTAAAACAAAAATGTTTTTGAGCTAAAAAATTCCCTAAATTATTACCTGCAATCTTTGGTACTATTGTGAGGGTTATAGATTTGTTTGAAACCTTAGTAAAAGGACTATTTTCATGCTGAATTCGAATCTGGGATTGAAATATATGTTTGGGGATATTAAAACCTATAAAAATGTCATCAAATGTTATTCTAAGAAATTAAGTGATTATTCAGTTCATATGTACTGGGTATCTGTCGGTTTAGGGAGGCATTATGAGATATTTTCCGAGATTATTTCAAGCATAGAAGCATGTCATTGTCTTATTTTAATTTTGGAAATGAAATGTTTTTGGCTAACAATTTTCCTGAACCTGTAATTTTTTGCATGTTTGTTAAGGCTGTAGATTGGCCTTAAAACTCAGTATAAAGATTATTCTTAATGTTGATTTTGAACTTTGGGTTAAGATGTATGTTGAGGGACATTAAGTCCCGTAAATAATTAATTGATTGTTACTCTTTTAGGAGGTTCTGTGATGATTCGGTTCGTATTTATTGGGTATCTTTCGGGTTGGAAATAGCTTTGAGATATTTTGCTAAATTATTTCAAGTATAGAAGCATTTCATCATATTTCAATTTCAAAACAAAAAGGTTTTGAGCTGAAACTTCCCTGAACTATTTTGATTGCCTGTAAATTTGGGTATTTATGTGACGGTAAGAGATTTTATTGAAAACCTCATTATACAGACTATTTATCATGCTGAATTCGAATCTGGCGTTGAAATATATGTTGAGGGGCATTAAGGCCTGTTTATTGGGTATCGGTCGAGCTGGGGAATTATTATGACATATCTTCCAAGATTGTCATATGTGTAGGAGCGTTTCTTTATGTCATATTTCAATTTCAAAACAAAAAGTTTTTTGGGCTAAAAAATTCCCTGAGCTATTATATGTGATCATTGGTATTATTGTGAGGTTAATAGATTTGCTTGAAAAGCTGAACATGAGGACTATTTTTCATGTTGAAATGAATCTTGGGATGAAACATATGTTGGGGTACAGTGAGGACTGTAAAGAGATGATTGAAATATAACTCCTTTAAGAGATTTTATTACTCGGTTTGTGTCTATTGGGTATCTAACGGCTTGGGGAAGTATTATAACATATAATCCCGAGATTATTTCAAGTGTAGAAGTGTTTATGTCATATATCAGGTTTAAGGCAACAATGTGTTTTATCTAAAAAAAAAAAAAGAATCCTGAAACTAAACTATCAGCTGCAATTTTTGATACTATTGGTAGGGTTATGGATTTGCTTGAAAACCTCATTATAAGGAATAATTTTCATGCTGAATTCGAATATAGGGTTGAAATATATGTTGGGGGATATTAATGACTGTTAGTAACTGATTAATTGTTACTCTTTCAGAAGATTCTGTGATTATTTGATTCCTATTTACGGGGTATCTGTTGCCTACGGGAAGAATTTTCAGACATTTTCCTAGATTATTTCAAGTACAGAAACGTTTCATTACGTCATACTTCAATTTTAAAACAAAAAGTTTTTGGGCTAGAAAAAATGAACTATTACCTGCAATTTCTTTTTTTTTTTTTAGGGTAATATATTTACTTAATAACCTCAGTATAAGTAATATTTTTTATGCTGAATTCTAGTATGTGGTTGAAATATATGTTGGGGCATTATGGCCTGTACATAATTTTTTCTTTACGTTGAAGGCTTCAATCACGGACAAAAGTCCACATCGAGGCCGGGCCCTAATTGAAATATAGAGAGAATTGAGAAAGTGGGAAAAACAGACAAGGAAAGTATTTACAAATTTTTGAGAAAGT
>JAYMFT010293714.1:0-10334 GCA_038088735.1 Panulirus argus | reverse complement strand
TATATATATATATATATATATATATAGATAGATAGATAGATAGATAGATAGATAGATAGATAGATAGATAGATAGAATAATTAGATAGATAGATAGATAGATAGATAGATAGATAGATAGATATAGTGAACATATATAGGTCCAGAATAAAGAGCAACTCAGTCTGAGAAGAAAATGAATGTGGCATATATTCATCTCATAAATGCAAAACTTTGGACCGAAAAACCTCTTGTGCGGAACTGATAACAAACCCCAATCTACATAGTGTTCAGAGCTGATAACAAACCACAGGTTTGAACACTGTGTAGAACTGATAACAAAGTAGAATACATGAGATTCATACTTACGTCAATATCAACGGGTAAGCGTGGAGACACAACCTGTTAACATGTAGACAGATCTCGTAGAATGTGGGTCGACCTTGTAAAATATAGGTATCCTTGTAAACATGTGGTCAGACCCTGTAAACATTTGGACACAACCTTGTGAACAAGTGAACACACACGGTGAACATGTCGGTACACCTCTGAAACACGATGGAACACCTCCTGAACGTGTGGACATGCCCTGTAAACATGTGGCTACGCTTTATAAACACCTGGGCAGTCCTTTCGAAAAAGGGAAGCGAGTCTTTTGAAAATCTGTAAATTGGCTTTTAGTGCAAGGTGAAAATCTTCTCCCTGGGCAAATGTTTTCAGATACAGAATTAATTTTCTTTTTTTCCAGCACCAGCGAAATCTTTGGTTTGAAATGTATTTTCTTTAAATTTCAAAACACTTGGAATTCTTTATTTAAAGTGGTTTTGACACACACGAATGAAACATGCCAGACGTTATGTAGTTTTGTGAATAGATTTCATCTCATGAATCCAAACATTGGATTGAGTCAGTTTCTTCTTATACAGGTTTACGGTCTGGTCACTCGTATCTGAACACTGATATATATCTCGACTATGCGGCCTCTTGATCCTTACACCGGCCCTCTGTCCTCTGTAGCAGCGAGTTCGACTCCCGACTTCGACTCGTGAAGGAGATGCCTCCTGAAGCACCTCCTCCAGCACCTACCACAACCATATCTCTTCCCCCCGTACCAAACACTAGGACTCGAGACCTACTGGCGAAGTCTCCGTTCATGGCTTCCGACTTGAACCTCTTCTTCGGGCAACCATCCTTCCGGACCTCTGTATCAGTCACTTCGACTCGTGACCTTCGACTGAGCGAGACTCGAGTCTCAGGTCTTCACAGAGCCGCCATCGCCGAACGCCAACCAAGACTCATCTCCTGCATCTTTAAAGGTTTGATCACGTATTCATGTCAAAGCTTTTTTACCTATCATGAATCTTACCTTTGTAGGTTTATTGCAGCCTTTTAGATTTCATCTCTTCATGAAACTTTATATATATATATATATATATATATATATATATATATATATATATATATATATATATATATATTCTACATAATTTTGGCATTCTCATTGAGGATCATGATATTCGCTTAACTTTATATTTAAACGTTTAATTCGTTAGGGTAATGATAATCATGTGAAATTTTAGTTCCACTTGGGAATAGGGGAGAAAGAATACTAACCACTTATCTGTTGAAGGCGACTAAGAGGGGCGGGAGTAAGGTGCTAGAAACCCATCCCTTTTCATATTTCAATTTCTAAATGCTGGAACAGAAGAAGGAACCAAGCAATTACTTCTCATCCTCCTCGAAGGCTCAGGCTGGGGGTTTCTGAATGTGTGTGGATGTATTGAAGATGAGAAGAGAGGAGAGATAGGCTGTATGTTTGAGGATAGGATCCTTGATATTCTGGTTCGAGTTAAACAAAGCTCTAGGGTAAAGGGGGGTAGACTAGTTTTCAAATGTCTTGGGAGTAAAGTCAGGGGTTGGAGAGAGGGCAAAAGCTAAGGAAGGGGTAACACTACTGTTGAAGCAGGAGCTGTGGGAAAGAGTAAAAGATAGTGATGATGTAAGCTTCACAGTGATGTCTGAAAAATAAAAGTGGATTACGAGAGAAGGATGATTATTAGTTTTTATGAGAGGGGTGACGAAGAGACGCGAGAATTACACTAGTTTCCAAGCGAAAAAATCAGGTAGCTGTCGTGAGTGACTCCAACGCGAAAGTGGGTAACGTGCCAGTTGAGCGTATAGCTGGGGAAGAGGGAATTCTGTAAGGCAAATAAATATGGTGAACAGCTTGTGGAGTTTTGTACTGAAAAAAGGATTGGTAATCGGGAATACCTGGTCTTAAAAGAGGGACATGCATAAGGGAATGTGTGTTAGTAGGAAAGATTGTAAAAGGACAATACTAATTGATAGGAGTGTGAAAGAGAGACTCTTGGCTGTGAATATGCTGAGTGGGGCAATAGTTTGGGTGTGAAGAGGATGGTGAAAGTGAGTGAATTTGGAAACGGGGCTCGTACGAAGAGATACCATGAGAGACTGAGTGTAGAATAACAAGAGGTGAGAGTAAACGAAGCTGGATAGGTGGAGGGGGAGTGGGGGGGTTATGAGGTATTCAGGAAAGCAGCGCTGGCATGTGCGAGAGAAGTGCGTGGCATGCGGGGGATGGGAGGTAAGCGTGTGAGAAAGAGCAGCGCTTGGTGGGATGACGAAGTTGCTTGTTGTCTCTCATCATATCTGGTGCCCGTGACCTGTAACGGGTCTTTGTGACCTGGTACGTGTGTTCGTGACCTGGCACTTCTCCTGGTACTGTGTTCCGTCCCACTTCTGGTACTATGTCCTATCGCACTACTGGTCTCTGTTCCGGTCCAAGAGGAATTATGCTCTGTCCCACGACTGTTACTGATTCCCATCCCATCCCTGGTACTGCGTCCTATCCCAATCCAAGTGCTTGTCCAATCCCAGCCCTGGTACTGTGTCCCATGCCAATCCTGGTACTATGTCCTATCCCATCCCTGGTACTGTGTCCCATCCCATCCCTGGTACTGTGTCCCATCCCAACCCTGGTACTTGTCCTATCACAACCCTGGTACTGTGTTATGTCCCACGACTGATTCTATGTTCCCGGATATTATGCCAGGTACCGTGTCCCTGGTAATACCTGGTGCTGACTACCTGGTCCCTCCCCTCCCTGGTATTATCACACTAAACCTCCTGTTACGTTTCTATTACCCGTCACGACCATGTCACGCCATCCGTCACGCCTCAAGCTTCCTCCCGTCACAGATCACCCTCTCTCAGTACTCACATCCTGCGCCTCTCCCCCGTCTCCGTCTCAACACCCCCCCCTCCCCCCGTTCGTCACACATAGCATCTCGTCACACAAGCACCTCACGTCCGTCACAACTTACAACCCAGTCACGCGTTCCCGTCACAACTGATACTTGTCTCCTCCTCCCCCCCCCCTCCCCCGTGTCACAGCTCAGACACTCTCCGTCACCCTCGTCACATACCCTGGGCAGGGCAGGGCAGGGCAGGGCAGGCACCGCAACCTCTCGCCCGTCCGTCTCACCGCCCAGATCTCCCTTGCCCCCTCCTCCATCTTAGGCAACCTCTGGCCCGGCGCCGCTCCTCCTCCCAGCCACACCGAAGCCCACTGCTCTACCCCGCGGGGGCCACACTGACTGCCCGCTTGAAAGGAAGGTGAAAAATGGCGCAAAAGTTGCTGGTGTCGTGTGTTTTGACGTGTTTGCAGGGAGTAATTAGAACCTGGCTACCATCAATCTTGTCCCGGGAGATGCCACGCCGACACCCAAAACTTTCCGCAGCGCTGTGGTCGCTTTGGCAGAGTATCGTACATCGGTCACCCCCGCCGTCAGCGCGGCAGCAGCAGCAGCAGCAGACGGCGACAGTTGCCACTTACCTTTTCTCTCTATTTTATATATATATATTACTACTACCTCTACTCCTTCTACGATTTCTTCTCCTTTGTTTTAAGTGACTGGAGGTGTTCTAGCTGGACGAGGGATGTAGAATTCTTTGTAATGATCCCCAAAGGATCTATGGCTGGGTTTGACCGTGATGGGGCGCAGGTAAAATTCTCGTACCCCTGGGGCCCCATCCACCCGCCCCCCCCAGCCACCACCACCACCACCACCACCACCCCTCCCCCACCCCGTCGCCTCTCGACAGTGTTTTGTTTGTCACCTCGCGCGTTGCAGTCGTCATTTGTCAACGTCATGACGCAACTTCCGCCTGAATGCACACTTCATCCCGCACGCAGTTTGTTGCTGTTGATGTACCATGGCGTTACGTGCCTCTGATGCCCCCTTGGAGGGGGAGGTGGGGAGGGCTCTTTTTAGAGGAAGATTTAGGAGATGCCGGAGGGAGGGGAGGAGGGAGGGTGGTTGATGGTTTTTAACCGTAGCTTTATGTCTGCAAAAACACGAGTCGAACTAAGAACAGTCAGGGAGGAGTGTGTGTATGAGTACGTGTGTGTGTATCTGTGTGTCTGTGTGCGTGTGTCTGTGTGTGTGTCTGTGTTTGAGTGTATGTCTGTGTGTGTGTGTGTGTGTGTGTGTGTCTGTGTCTGAGTGTATGTATGTGTGTGTGTCTGTGTGTGTGAAAGCCCCACTTGGTTATCACTATATGTACCCACGCACCATCGTTAGTGCCCTCTAACGGTATGAACTAACCTTGAAAAGCGACCATATTGACACAATCGTTGACGGGTTGGATGATGATCAGTTGCCGTATTGAAAAGGCTGACGATTTGTATCCAACGCGTTTTTCCGGGGTTCGATTCCCAGCCGAGGTAGTGTTGGGAGGGCAGTAGTAGTAGCCACGGAATCGAGAGAGCTGATCACTAAACACGGCTGATATTGACCACAGACCCGACCCTCTCTCCTCCCCGTCTTAGTTACCAGATAAACTGAGTCCATAAGCAATAAATGGCATCGTGCTGTATTCAGCAAAATACATCATACAATAATGTAGGCCTCCAAGACACTAAAACACTTCAAAATACAGATTTGCTGCATCTGTAAGCGACGAGGATGAAGACGGTACAGTTTTTTTTCTTTTTTTACTTCATATTTTGAAAGACTTTATCACCGAATACTTAAAACAATTCTGAATATTCTCTCGTCTCAATCTTCTCAACAGCTCAGTTATAGATATAGAATTGAGCCCACCAGAGAATCCTGAATATAGATAAAGAAGTGAGCCCTCCAGAAAGTACCGAATTGAGCGCGTCATAGAATACTGCCGTAACCAAAGACGTCACCTCGAAGTAATACTTCTCGATGGACATTCTTGTATCCTTAGGCACAGACTCGTCCCTCAGTTACCAGGAATTCCAAGGGATAGTCGCGTCCCATCCCAGGACGACCGAAGACGACAGACACATAGCCATCTCAAACCAGATTTCTTTTTTCAACCACTTTCCCAAACCACACACACTGATATCCACACCTTGCTTTCAAAAGCGTGCGGGAGATATATCTCACACCACAATGAATTCTCACAATACGAGGGTGTGTGGGAAAGCCTATATGGGGTAGATATCAAATTCTTAAAAAAGAATTGTTCTAACAGCTTTGGTTGCCATAAATGCTTCATGTAACAAGTGATCATGGCAGTGTTCTCTCTCCCGCTTAGAGGCTACATGATAAATAACATGGTAATATGTTAATATGTTCTTAAGTGTATTAGAATCCAGTGCCAAATGCAGTCCAAGCCGGATTAAAACAGACTTTAAACGCTCGTTTCAGCATTCACTTAATAGTATTCTGCACCACACACTTAGGGATCACGCTGAAAACGCACTTAAACATGCACAAAACACACTTACAATATCACACAGAAACAGTGGGTGACGCGCGAAGCACAGCGCGCATTAGAACGCTTGTGTAAACGCAGGCTAAAAACTCTGTAGAAAACAGAGCAAGCCACACACACTGAAACGCAATCAAAACACAAGAAAGGACAGTGAAACGAAAATAATCACTGAATAAATCTACTTCGATGATTTCATCACACGTTAACCCAAACAACCCTCTCATTAAGCTATACACCCCCCTCTCTAGTTAAACCAAGTACCTCTCTCATTAAGCCATACACCCCTCTAATTAAACCACATTCCTCTAATGAAAGCAAACATCTCTCTCATTAAACCAGACACCCCTCTCACTAAACCATACACCCCTCTCATTAAACCAAACACCCCTCTCATTAAACCATACATCCCTCTCACTGAAACACGTTAAAACTTAAGCTGAGACTCACGATTAAGCGTATCTCAAGACCATACGCATAAAATCCGTCAGAGAAATTACACTAAACATCATCTGAAAATATACTTTGAAATACGCAAAAGGGGTGATCTGAAACACTTCAAAACTCACACTGAGGCATACAGGAATTTAATAAGGGACATGCAGAGAAAATGAAATGCAATTTAATCCACACTTTAAAAGAGACACCAACCCAGCCCCCCGGCTCCAATATTCACTCCCTCTTCACGTCTCCCGAGAAACTCTGTTCCTTGATTTTGGTTTTCAGTGGATTACAATCCTTCCATTTTCCTCAGGTAGCGTTCCGTTACTCACTGACAATTATATGCCTTTACTCCAACATCTCCAACAGTCGTAACAACTCCAACAGCTCCAACAATCGTATCAATACTCCACCGTCTCCAACACTCCTACCATCACTCCACAGTCTCCAACAATCGTACCGACATTCCGGAGTCTCCAACACTCACACCATCACTCCACAGTCCCCAACAATTCGTACCAACATTCCGCAGTCTCCAGCAAAATTCCTTCACTAAAGCTGACTTCAAATCCTGCCTCTACGTTCCCCTTCCTTCGTAAATTTTTCCAACTCCTATAGCTTTCAAAACATGGATTCTGTAACCTTGAAAATGTGGCAAATAATATTCATTACGCAACCTCAACCACCCTCCAAACACCTCTCTACGTGGCCCTCCAAAATATACTACCCTCACTGGACTTCAAAGCACCGCCCCTTACCTTAACAACACCATTTACTCATCCTCCAAAAATACGACCCTCTATTCATTCCCAACACATCTTTCCATCACTCTTGGAGTGTAGCCACAATAGCTCTATACCTCCTGACCTCACCTTCAAAAATGATCGTCCTCAAAATATTGTATCCAGTGTCCTAAGGACGAAAATCCTCTCTTACCGCCCTGAAATGACAGCCGTTTGTCAATTTCAAAACACCGTCTCCCTTGCTCGAAGACACAACCATCCTCAATCGAGCTCAAAATACGTCATCTCATTTAAACTAACTTCAATCACCCGCCATGAATTTAGCCTCCCTTTAGAGATGTAGTTTCTCCCATCTCCCACAAAATAATACAGCTCCCTCGTCCTCAGAATAAAAACCCTTCCGTCTCCCTTCAAAGAGATATCTCCTCCCCAATCATCGACCTCAAAACATACTCCTCCTCCTCCTCCTCCTCCTCCTCCAATCCCTCCAGCAAGAGGGTCTCGTCTCCCTTCTTCCTCTCTCTCCTCTCCCTCTCTCTCCCTTCCTCACCTCCCTCATCTCGTTCTTAAAGCGCTTGTCAAGTTCTATTCAGTCGACGCTCCTCAGGCTAGGACCCACGTTGGCGTTGGCGTCGAGCTACAGCCACATCGTCGTCTTCGGCCACGTAAACACACAAAAGCGCCTCAAAGAAAATAATATTTTTCATTTGCGTTTCATTTTTAAAGAAAAAAAACAGTCACGTTATGATTTTTTTTTTGTAGAGATTTAGATTAGAATTTAACCGGAAAACAAAGAAGAATTATCAGCAAATTATAAATACGATTAATTCGATTAAACAGGCTGTGATAATTTGGTCGTGTGCTTGGGAGAGATAATCAGAATACTCATCGTGCGGAGTTATCTAAAGTAATACGGATTATTATCCTCCAGTTCACAAAATCTCACGAACTGCTTTTGATGAAATGGAATGAAGCTGTAATGACTGGGAGGTCATGTCATAGCAATTAAGACTCCAGGACTTAGCAATGAGATTACTGTAGGCGAGTCGGACTCCGACTACGGAAGCGTCCATTGCTTGAGGTGGGGAGAGCGCTGTAGCAGACGTGGGTTAAACACGAAGGAACGTCTCGCCTTAAATGCCGGTGGCATTATCCGCCGAAGGAAGTCCTTGAGAGACGCTATGGAGGGAGAGGTACTACGACGGCAATGCTAGGATTAAAAAGGGAGCTAGGTTTAGGGGGTGGGGGGGGGGAAAGAGAGAGCTAGGATTAAACGCTAGGACCGAAGCGTAGCAAGGAACGCGACCCGGGTCTCCTCCGAACGCCGCTAAAAACAGTTAGCAGCGAGGAGGTACGGGTTCTGGGGTGGGGGTGTCGTCGTCCTCGGGCTCCTGGAGGAGGAGGAGGAGGAGGAGCAAAAGGATGTCGGTGGGTTCGGGGGGTGGGTGGGGTGGGTCTCTCTTCCTCCTCCCAGGGGCGTGATGCGCGGCGCCTCCACCGCCAGCGACACGGAAAAAGCCCCCGGTCACACCTCATAAAAACATCGTAAAGAGGATGAAAATTGGAGAAATTCATGAATTGAAACGCAAAAATTAAGCGTCAGATGCCTTGGCCCCGGCCCCCCCGGCCCGCCCTCCTCCCCTAGCGCGCGCGGCCCCCGCGCCCTCACAACCACAGGATTGGGGATGACATCGGAATTAAGCTCGAGAACCGTTTCTTACCAGCGGCGGGCGGCGGGGAGAGGGAGAGAGAGAGAGAGAGAGGACTCGCTCGCGCGCCGCCCAGAGACGGACGAACGGACGGCTTGCTTTTCCCACATAGCATCGTCAGAACCCCGGCCGACGGAGGCAGCGCAAGAGCTCCTCCTCTCTCTCCCTCTCCCTGTCTCCTCCCGTAGCCGCGACGGGAAATATTACGCCGCTGTACGAAGCCATACGGGAAAAAAAAAATTTTTTCGTCTGATCCCCGAGCGGCGGGCGGGGTGGGGAGGTGGGGGTTTTCCTCGGTCCGTCTTATGAATGTGTGTGGCAGTAGGCAATGCTCGGAATGAAATTTAATTATGAAAAATAAGAGATTTTTTAAATGGGTCTGACACGAGCCAAAACTGGAATAATGGCGCGGCTGAGGACTCGCTCGCCGACTTAATTGTTGTTATTCTCCCAGTCCAAATTGAGTGACACAAAAAATTTTAGGGGGTCCTTTGAAGCGGCCGGAATAATTTATTAAGGGTGAACGCTCCTGTAGAATCTTGTTTAACATCCGTTGTCCCGCGCGGCCCTAGTCTTAGATCAGAGTGGCTGGGTAGCCGAGCAAGACCCCCAACTGTTAACAGAGACGTATTTACACCATCTTGTTGACTTACTGATTCATCTAATGTCTTTGTGGCCTCCAGGATTTGGTATTATGTTTAGAGTTTCAGCTAAACTTTTACTCTTGGCTTTGATCCATGTTTAGGAATCATTACTTTTATACTTTTGGGATTCTGGAATATTTTATCTGAGGTATTAAAATCTTGAGAGGGAAAGAGATTTTAAATCTTTCCGCTAACTTAGCTTTTAAATGTGAATCATAGATGGAATTAAAAGAAACGCTTTGTAAAAGTAAAGAGGAAAAAAAAATTAGCTGAAGTGGGGGCATTAGAATTGTCCAATGTCTTAGCTGAGGTGAAGTCATAGACGACCCGATGTCTTAGCTGAGGTGAGGCCATAGATTGACCCGATATCTCTGCTGACATGAAGCGACAGACACTTAAACTTAAGACTTCTCACGTGATATGAGGTCTTGGATGTATAGATTTCCCAAACGACATGAAAACCATCAGATTGAGGATTTCTCATCCATTATGAAAACACAAAGAACCAGAAGTTGGGCACCTAAACGCGAAGACCACAACAGACCCCAAGCGAGGTGGTCTGGCCTTAACGCTACTTAGGAAAAAACAAAATGCAGACCACTTGAAAGCAGTTACAAGAAAATGATAGCCAAGCGAAGGCTCTTAAATGGTCAGTCAGCTGTGCGATTCGTCTGAATTCTCCCAAACGCCTGTCGAAAGAACTTTCTGATCTGCATCCATCCATCCATCCACACCTACCTCGCCATTGCCCTTCTGACCTGTGGCTCTCGACGTCTCCGTTCTGCCCCCTGGGTCGCTCACGGGTCCCTTAGTGGGTAAAGCCACCAACACAGACACAAATGATAGTTCTTGAGAAAGGGAGCTGAATATCCTCTTCCTTTACATGTTCAGTCAAGTGAGAACCTTTTGTTATTTATTTTCTTTTTTATTCGAGCGGTTTAATGTTGAATTTTGTGATGATGTACTAGAATTATGCTTGAAATTAGCTGTATTTCCAGTATATTTTTTTTTTATGTTGAAGGTTCCAGTCACGGACAAAAGTCATATATA
>JAYMFT010293703.1:0-10334 GCA_038088735.1 Panulirus argus | reverse complement strand
GGGGGAGAGCCACAGGTTTGTCGTCCATTGGCTGAGGGGGAGAACCACAGGTTTGTCGTCCATTGGCTGAGGGAGAGAACCACAGGTTTGTCGTCCACTGGCTGAGGGACAGAACCACAAGTCTGTCGTCCACTAGCTGAGGGGGAGAACCACAGGTCTCTCGTCCACTGGCTGAGGGAGAACCACAGGGCCCAGCTGCCTGTTTGAGAGAGAAGAACCACCACCACAGCTGCGTGTCATCAACCTCCTGAATTAGTTTGAATAACGCAGTTTATGATGGCAGGAGAGACAGGCGTGTGTGTGAGAGAGAGAGAGAGAGAGAGAGAGAGAGAGAGAGAGAGAGATAAAGAGAGAGAGAGAGAGAGAGAGAGTGGGCAGGCAGGGGAGAGAGCGAATGGTGGTGATAGAGGATTATGGCTCACATGTTACTTGCCCGCGTTCGCGTGTGGGTCTCATATCACCCACCCCCACCCCCACACCCAACAGACTCACACTGCTAGACCGTGTGAGGGGCTAGCTGCTCACTCATAAAGAGTGCGTTTGGGCCAATCACATGCACACTCACACGGCTGGAGTGCGTGGAACTGATGGCTTCAAAGAATTCCATCATCACCAATGCTAACGCAGTAGACTTGTGGTTGGATACCAGTTCTGAGTCCCCCATAAATTGTGTCGTCTCCTTATCTGGGGGTATTTGGTGGGCGGGTGATAGAGGTACGGGGAGGTCAGGGGTCAGGGGTCATGATGCTACTGGTCAGTTTCAGTCTTCGCTATTCTATTCCTTGATAGAGGAATCGGGATCCTAGTGCTGTCACTAGGTATCCCTGTACATCCTAGTGCTGTCACTAGGTACCCCTGTACATCCTAGTTCTGTCACTAGGTACCCCTGTACATCCTAGTGCTGTCACTAGGTACCCCTGTACATCCTAGTGCTCTCACTTGGTACCCCTGTACAATGATACCAGAAGCATCTGGCAAGTGTCGCGAGTACATATAAATATACCAAAGGGGCTTACTAAAGCCTAAAGGAAGTTAGGACATTCCTTCAACACAACATCAATGTTATTTACATAGTGTCTGGCCTGTATGGGGAGGGTCATCGTGTCTCCGTCACGGGGGGGGGTCGTGGAGTGCTGGTCCTAGGACCTCCCTCCCTTAGCCACCGCCTGTTTCCCATCTTCCCCTCAACTCCCCGTCCCGATCTATTCCTCCCCTCCTGCTACTTCTCCCCCCTCCCCTCTCCCCCTCCCCCTCCCTCTGAACCATCTCGCTAAGCTTTTGTGCAACAACCAATCGCGTAATTTTTTTTTTTTTTTTCCCGTCCTGCCGTCCTAACTCAATTTGCAGGGGCGAGTTCTGCTGGGCCCTCTCCTCCCTGCTAGGTCGCCCTCCCTGCTAGGTCGCCCTCCCTGCTGGGTCGCCCTCCCTGCTGGGTCGAAATCCCTGCTGGGCCGAAATCCCTGCTGGGCCTTCCTTCCTGCTAGGTCGCCCTCCCTGCTTGGTCGCCATCCCTGCTGGGTCGCCCAGCGTCCACTCATATCAAAACAAAAATAGATAAAAAAAAAAAACATGAATTTAAAGACCTCTGGAAGTTGTTAAGGTTGGGAGCGTGTGCTGGTCGAGTGTGTTCAGCGTGAAGTGCGTGAGCAGTACCCAAGTGCGTTGTGAGGACACTCTACGGTGCGTGAGTTGTAAGGGGATGACCGTCTTGGGTGTGGGGAGTCGGGGGTCAGAGGACGTACTCAGCCTTTTGTGGACATGGACACCTGAGGAGATCTTGTGAAGAGAATGTGTCTGTTATGGGGCGGGGGCGGGGGGGGGGGGGAACGCCCTCCTCACAGACGCCATCCACACAGACCACAATGGGAGCTCGACACCAACACCACACTTATAGCTGGAATTCCTTGCGTCTGTTGTGTTTTCAGTGGTGTTGACGGGTGTGTCTGGTCACTGTAATGGACTGTTTCACTCTGTTAGAGGATGTCTGTGAGAGTTTCAGGGACTCTGATCCTTCGTACCGAGTGTATTGTCTTCGTCTGTGAGTCAGAGGTTGATGTGGCTCTGTTTGTCTGTGGTTGTTGGTGGGTCGGTTTAAGGGACGCCGTTCGTCTGTGAATGTCGGTGAGTCGGCGTAATGGATGACGTTCGTCTGTGACTGTTGGTGTGTCAGCTTAACAGGTGCCGTTTGTCTGTGAATGTTAGTGTGTCAGCTTAACGGATGACGTTGGTCTGTGACTGTTGGTGGATCAGCTTAACAGGTGCCGTTTGTCTGTGACTGTTGGTGGGTCAGCTTAACAGGTGCCGTTTGTCTGTGACTGTTGGTGGGTCAGCTTAACAGGTGCCGTTTGTCTGTGACTATTGGTGGGTCGGTATGGTGATGTTTGTCATAAGCTTAAATCAAAAAAAAAAAAAAGGAAAAGAAAAGGCTTTACCCCATAAGGGAGCGTAGTGGCGTTACCTCGTGTCCATGCAGCTTTACCTGCAAAACAATGGCATAACTGCAGTTCACTCAGTATCAGCTGCTTTCATTTGAATCCGAACTGGAATAAACACCGAGCAAATTTTAAATGCGTTGGTGACACTTCGCTCTTTAAGTTGCGCCGTTCCGAAGCAACGAAGCATCAGATTCGTTCCGAGGCTATGGAGAGTTAGATTCATCTCTTAGCAATGAAGCAGCTGATTCGTCTAGAAGCTACTATGAAGCATCAGACTCGTCTCGAAGCTATGAAGCATCAGACTCGTGTCGAAGCTATGAAGCATCAGACTCGTCCTGAAGCTATGAAGCATCAGACTCGTCTCGAAGCTATGAAGCATCAGACTCGTGTCGAAGCTATGAAGCATCAGATTCGCCCTGAAGCTATGAAGCATCAGATTCGTCGTGAAACTATGAAGCATCAGATTCGTCTCGAAGCTATAAGTCTCTAACACACTTTTGCCTTGACTGCTTTAGTGACTCGAGCACAAACATCTCTATCCTATGAACCTCAAGTACCATTAAGCTACTGAGTCAAGTCTCGAAGCAGTGAATGACACAGGTGTCATTACCACAGGACAAAATGTTTCAAGATTCCTTTCACCTGAGATGCACTCGCTCAGGTGGAAGTCCTCTGATCCCCCAGCTGAGACAGGTATGTCTCCACTTTCCACCCTCTCATCCACATGTGGAACCTTTTCATCACCAATCTGGGATTAACCGAATCGTGCTCCACCGCTGCGTCAGTGCACGGTGACTAATAATATCCTCCTAACTTGATTATTCCGATCGGTGATAAATGCTTATAATCTCATTCTGCCAATTGGATCAATGTGTGTGTGTGTGTGTGTGTGCGAGTAATATGTTGTAGCGTAATATTAATCCCTATATAGTTCACGATATTCCTCACCCACCCCACCCCGTACCCGTACAGTCCCTGGAACAGTGATATGCCGAAGTGATTCTGCAACGGGGCTGGCAACACCAGAGCAAATGACCTATCTTCCCCTTGATTAGTAGTAAGGTCATTGTCTCACCCCCCCCCCACCCCTAGCTGACTATCAGTACCACTTTGTTCTCTTAACTATATATTTCAATCTCCCTCTGAACCTCGACTTGAGTAATCCTCAAACTCACATCACCCAGAGAGTCTTTGATCCTCCTCCTCCTCCTCCTCTTCCTCCTCCTCTATGCACAAGATCCCCTTACAGATCCTCCCTGTGGGGTCGAAATCTTCGTCAGATGATCCTCATATGTTCACATCTTACGTCAATAAACTCTCCTCTTTGACAGCAATTTCGCGTGCTGGTTCTTCCGACAACTGCCTTTGACTGGTGTTATCGTAAAGACTCATTCTCCTCTGTCGGAAAAAGACTGGAAATTTGCACAGGAATTTGCCTCCAACACCCGACTCTGTGTTACTGTCCTTGTTTTATGCTATTCGAACTTGACACTTTAAGACACACAACACGAAGGAATTGATGCGAGAGAGACAGAGAGAGACAGAGGGAGAGAGAGAGAGAGAGAGAGAGAGAGAGAGAGAGAGAGAGAGAGAGACGCACTCTCATTGAGGCTGTGTATCATCTTCAGTGAACCCAACAACAGGCAACCGAGCGGGAGAGACAAACGGCAACTGTTAACATTATGCACACAAAACGTCTCAGATATTCCGTTTGATGTTCGATGTTTACTATTATCAAACGTCTCCGTTCTGGCCAGCGATGGTAGGTGGCGAGAGAGAGAGAGAGAGAGAGAGAGAGAGAGAGAGAGAGAGAGAGAGATGTATAATTTTTCTATGCTCATGACGCCGTTTGATTCTCCTGGTGGGGGAGGAGGCCGGGTATCGTCAGGTGTCCGCTCAAAGTACTGCATTCATCTCAGCTTCCAGCAGTTTGCCCTCAGCTGGTGTGCAAAAGCTGCGGTGCCTGTAGCCCACGGGCCACATCACGGCCAATGAAGGCTCATTCAGTCCGCGGGCCACACCCAGCCAGGGAAGGTTCCTTCAGCCCACGGGCCACATTCAGCCACGGAAGGGTCTTTCATCCCAAGGGCCACACTCAGACGAGGAAAAGCTGAGCTCTTCTTGTGCTATTCCGTCTCAGATTCTTTCCAGTTAACGTGAGCACAAGTGATATTCTTGGACCATGAAACCATAGGCAGAATCACTGACCCTCGTTGCCTAGCAGGTCCTGTCGGGAATGTGTCTGAATCAAGTCGAAGAAGACGAGCTCTTCAGTAGTCCTGGCTCACAGAGCTGTGGGTGGGTGTTGCTTGGGTTACCGGGAGAGGTAACACCAGGGGCGTGGTGCTGATTCACAGGGCTGTGGGCCGGATGCCGCCCTTATCACTCAGTTATCTCTGTGTGCTCCTGTGGTCTGTGCAAATCTCTTTAAATGGGTTTTAAAATTAATTTGAAAGGCGGCATGGAAATTGCGTAATAGTGACAGAGTGGGGCCATTCAAGGCCGTGTAATACGGCCATTACTAGTTGAAAAATGATGAGAGAAATTTACATATGGGGTTTTTATTTCCCACCGCGTTTAGTGTAGTTTTGTAAAGGAAAAAAATGTTTTTAAACATCATCCGCCCTTCATATTAATTATTAACATTGAGGGGAGGAAAAGGGAATAGATGAAAAATCAACTGTGCCATACAGAGAACTGCGAGTGAATATTTACGCTATTTTAACCTTCAATATTTTCCCCATTTCCCAACTCCCAGTATATATATTCCGAAAATATGCTCCCTTTATACAATCCTCAAATATATATACTCCCTATATGTGTATATCACCTGGTTATACGGTCCTTTTATACTCCCCAATTATACGTGCTAAGTATACTCCCTCGTTAGACTCCCCAACAGCCTCTGAAGACGGACAGTGCACACACACACTCACAATAATCAAATCCCTCACTTGTCCCTCATCCCAGCTGCTCTTCGACTCACACACATGACATATGCACCACACTGGAGGCTGGTAAAGATGCCAGATCATCAAGCCTTGGTAAGGGGAGACTCGTTGATGTTTAGATGATACCCTAAATGGGATGGAATAAAGGAGGCACGTCATGGGAGCTTTCTCCAAATGGGTTGAAGTTACCACTGGCGTACCGCAGGGCTCAGTCTTGGGACCATTGCTCTTCTTTGTCTTTGTAAATATCTTGCCAGAAGGACTGGATTCATACCTGAACACGTTTGCTGATGATACTAAGTTCATGATTAAGGCAGAGAGTGATGAGGATTTATTATTTCTCAAGGGACCTCTTGAAGTTGGTCTGACACATGGTCTATGAAATTCAAACAGTAAATGCAGAGTAATGAGGACGGAACACAGTGAAAGAAAGCCCCGATACGAATATCATCAAGCAGAAAATAAGCTGCAGCAATATGTGTGTGAGAGGAACTTGAGAGCTCCACCTAGGAAGAACATTAAATGAGAAAACTATCTTTGGCAGATATTAGAATTACAATCGAGCAAGTGATTGAAATGATATTCAGCAAACAGTCCACATCCTGTGTCAGGCCAAACTCTGAATATAAATCTCAAGTTTGGCTGCCGGACTTAAAAGGAGCACAAAGAAGTTATAAGAGAGTGTCGGCTGAATGGAATAAATTAGTGGCGAAATTATGAATGCAGAGACCATACAGAAGTTTAAAAAGTTGTTAGATAGTGGAGAACGTTCAAGAGATGGGAGTCTACGAGTGTGGGACTGCCTGCCCCCTGCCGTGAGAAAGGGTAATTAAACACACCCTTTTATGCCTCCTGACTGTACTTTTTAACTCTTATCTCTCCTTCTTCCCCAAGTCTCCCACCTCCCATGATTACCTTACTAAATTCCTCCTCTACTGGAAGTTTCATAGCCTGCTAGAACACCTCCCATCTCAGAAACTCTATAATAATTCCAGATAAACTCTACTGGGTTTCTCTTTGTCTTGACTGTGCCTACCAATTCTCAACGTTTCCTTTATCTGTTACATTGCATCTGGCGTGTTTGTAGTCTCTTGTAGTCTTATTATGGGTATTTTCCCTTCTCGACAATCTCCCCCTTGCCTGAAATGTGGTTCACACCCACTCCAAAAAATCTTTAACGATTAAGTTACACGCGTATATGTAATACCTCCTGCTTCACTAACCTCCCTACTCTTAGTGCAACCTTCCTTCAGCCAAGGACCACAATGTTGACTCCTAAACCTCCATGTGGCAGTTTCTCATAGAAACAAAAGGAATCTTCTCCATTTTCGTCAAAACTCAGTGGTCGTGAATGTTCTGTACACTTTCCAACCTTGCCCGCAAACAGTACTATACTTAACTGTTCTGTCTCTAAAGGCGTGAATCTTTCCTTCCAGCCTCACTTAATAATCTACCATGTCCCTCTCTTTCAGTGTTCCTGTTATCTTTCTTTTCTGTTCCTCGGCATAAGTCAACGTTCTCTGTCTCTGCTCAACAGTATGTAATAAGGATTTTACTCCTGTTCCCTGTTTCCCTGTGTATTAACAGTTTCTTGCCTCTGTATCATGGGCACTTCCTTATATTGTCGAATTAGGTCAGGGCCATCCACAGAAGGCCTCCCTGCCCTCTTCATCTGATACTTTCCATTAGAGATACCTCCTCTCTCTCTCTCTCTCTACTTCCCCCTCCCTCCCTTTAGTCACATCTTTTCTAAATCTCTTCATTCGCTTCGATTTCGTTATCATGTCCTATTTTGCTCTTCCATTTGATGACACTTCCTATTCTTTCTAATTTCATTCCTCAGTTTCCTTATTTCGTCATGTATCATGTGTGGCTTCTGACCCCCCCCCCCCCCCCATTCCTTCATGGTCGAGGTGTTTCCCAGTAGTTGCAGTCCTCTTCATCCAGCTTCCTCCTTGTTATGGTTTTGTGTTCACGGTAATTGACTTTGCCTGACTCCACTTCCGATTTAAAGTTCTGGCTCACAGCTTGGCTCTAGGGAGTTGTAAAAACTATGTCTTCTTTTTGTAGTTCCAAACTACCAGTGTTTAATACCCTCACACAAAATTTCACATCAACTTTGTTCACTTGCGTACTCATTTGATTTTTCACTGCTCAAGGTCCTGTACCGATGATTATTTGAGATGTTTAACACGAAAAGATACTTGAGGGAATTGAGACAGACATACTGTCACATTCTTACGTATCAATAAAGGGGGATTCTTTATCTCTTGTTCAACGTGACACGATTTTCCATTGTTCTTTATCTTTATAAACTTCTTGATATACTTAATATACCTAATATTCTTATTGTCTCTCCAAATGACTTTTATAGATCGAGTGTTAAGTATTTCAGAGTGTTATATTTTGCACCACTCGTCAGTGTCTCGGTTCGAATCCCCTATATCCACCTCAGTGTGCCACAAGGAGTCATGCCATTAAGAGATGAGAACAGGGGCGTCCTCTCTGGTATTTCCTCCTTCCTTTAACCTCTACAGTAGGGCCTGAAGAGGCTGCAGTTCGTCTGTGTCCTCTCCAAGATGTGAGGGCTACGTCAAGATTCGGATGTTGTCCAACCTCGTCACCACGTCAGTAGTGGAAGCCCATCCTCGTCACCACGTCAGAAGGGCTACCCATCCTCTTCACCACGTCAGTAGGGGCTACCCATCCTCGTCACCACCTCGTCAACACGCCAGAGGGGGGGAGGGGCTGGAGCTGTCCGTATAAATTGTCTAAAGTGTCTTAAAACTGCTTGTTTGCCGAGCCCACCCCCGCGTCCCAGCTGCGCCGTGAGGCTTCCGCCCACGTGGTCACCACAACACACACACACACACACACACACACACACACCAAAACAGTAATAATATTTTAAAAACACGACTTGGAAGTAGCCATGAACAATAGAATCACAAAAAATTTTCTCCGTGATGAATTTCTTCTGTTTCTATGAGACAAAGCAACACCGTCAAAAGATAAAAGTGATGAGTGGGTAGATTATGCATTCTCGTGCTGTTAAAAGGGCTTTGAATACCTATCCCTACAGAAGACAGGCTATGAAGCTAGACAGGCCAAGCTAGGGGCCAGAGGACAGCTGTGAGAATGGACTGATAGCTCCTTAACTGGCAGGGAATAGAGAACGCATGTCATGGGAGTCAGTTCCATCTGGGCGTAGGTGACAAGCGGCGGCTTCCTCAGGGCGCAGTGATGGGGCCATTGCTGTTTCTGAGACGATTTGCCTAAAGAGTGGGAGTCATATATGAATGTGTTTGCTGATGATGTCGAAATCATGGAAGAAGCGTGAAGCAACAAGGGCTTAAATATTGCAGGGAGGTCATATAAAAACACCATAAGGAAAAAATGAAAAAAGATTTTTCTGATACAGTTACAAGGTTAAGAGAAGAGGCCCTACGAGTGTGGTACTCCCTCCCCAATTGTAAAAAAACAGATGAACAAAAAACAAAAGACTATGAGACCCACACAAAGAAACACTTTCACACCTACATAGACAAACAAACACAGGTACTGTACAGAGACTCAGTCCCAATATCCTCAAATAAACAACATCTCTTGTGAACTATATATATGTGTAGTTTTATACATATATATATATATATATATATATATATGAACTGTCCGAAACGTATCGTTGATTAATACGACATTTAATGCAAATAATTTTGCGTGATTTGTAATGTGTCATTTATAAATTCACAGTGAAAAGCTAAAGTGGATTGGATTATGAAATTATCAAAAATTCATTTAGAATGGCATGATATGTCGGTTGTGGTGCATACATATGTGTGTGTGTGTGCGCGACACATCATTATGTATCATAATTAGCGGGCCAGAGTGTTATGGGTCATTAATGTGTCGCCATAGCATTATGTATCATGCCTGTATGGCCTGAGTATTATGTATCATCATACATGCGCACCAGAAACATCATGTATCATCATACATGCGTGCACCAAAAGCATTATGTATCATCATACATGCGCGCACCAAAAGCATTATGTATCATCATACATGCGCGCACCAAATGCATTATGTATCATCATACATATGCACCAAAAGCTTTATGTATCATGAAAGCGTGGCCAAAACATTATGTATCATGAATATGCCTCCAGAGCATTATGTATCATCATACATGCGCAGCCAAAGCATAAGTTTATCACAGATCTCATATGTATACATGCCATACTCGACTCCGCACAACACATCTGGGAGAGATACGTGAGGCAAGTGGAATGCAAAGTACGGTACAACAGACGTCTCTCTTTGAGCCCCGTGTCATCGGGGACCCATTCTCGGCACGGGCGTTGGCGGCGTCGCTTCCACATCGTAAGAGGGGGGAAAAGGCGTGCCCAGTCTCCCCTCGAAAGTTTACGACTGACGTAGCGTCCGTACGTAAGTACCCCCGTGCTGTAACCCCTGGTGGGTGGACTGGACAATACGGTCACCGTTGTGAGTCTGCTGGACGCGCGCGCGCGCGCGCGTGTGTGTGTGTGTGTGTTTGAGATTCGAAACGGTGTTGAGGACAGGAGCTGTAAGCCAGAGGTGTGGGTGGCCGGCACCTCCTCTGGGAGACACCTCTCAGTACTGGTGTTACTGTACTCAGCATTTGCCTTAAAGCAGGAAGGAGTCAGAAATCAGTGTGGAGAAGCACCTGTGCGGCAAAGGAAGAAGTAGACCAGTGGAAGAAGCTAAGCAGTTGATGCAGAGATCATAAAAAAGGAAGGGGAAAAGAAAAGAAAGATACTGTAGGACTGAAAGCAGTGATTAATGAATGTAGCCCCAGGAGTATAAAGCCTTCCCCCCTCCACGCACATACAGTCATAAATAAGTTATCGCGCATACACACACACACACACACACACACACACACACACACACACACACACACACA
>JAYMFT010293702.1:0-23845 GCA_038088735.1 Panulirus argus | reverse complement strand
GGGGTTTCCAAGAAAGATTGGATGTTACAGTAATACCAAGTATGTTCATTGAGTCAAGAGGTGGAATTACAGAACCGCCAAAGGAGATACGAGAGTTGTGAGGAGTTTTCGATAGAGAGATAGGTAGAAATTGGGTCTTGGAGGCATATCCCTCAAAGCCCTTTGGACTTAGCCACCACTACCTCTGCTTTGTTCGATATTATGGGACATGGGAGTAATTGGGAGTTCATCTGAATATATGGTACTCTGTACATGTTCTCTGTATAGTTAACTGTCACTAAGATTTAATCCTTGAATCAGGTAGGTAGCGACTGTTCCACAAACAAGTCCAACTATAATATTCAATGAGAGTAATACTCTATTCAGAACTGGAAGAATTTCAGTCGAACTTCCCGAGCATGAAAACAAGACGGTCATACAAACAGTCTTTGCAAGTCTTATCACTTAGACCATGAGCAAGTCTATATTCATTCATGCTTAAGTACAGTGGTCGTATTTGAGGAATCTTGAATAACTCGCAAGTTGTTAACTTTTGTCTACTTCTTCATCCACTTCCCTGATGAGATCCACCATCCTGTAGTAAAAGTTCCTGACACGTGGATTACTGCACATATCTCACAAAAAAAAAAGCAAACCCTAAAATCATGTTACATGAAAATTTTCATTCTTAATAAATATTTTTTGTCTGAGAGGCCTTTTCCATTAGACTTTACTGGAAGTTTCCCTTCAGAAAAGAGTGAGTATCGCTGGCAGGGTCTCGTAAATCAAGCGAAGGTTGGAAAAGGAACACAAGAGCAACGGGGGAACCGCGGGACGTGAAGGATTTTTGATCCCGTTGTTCATCGACGCTGCCATTAGTCTGACACGACCACAGCTTTTCCATCGGGTTAACGTTATACAGCCACCGACTGCACTAACTCCTTGAGACAACTCGCGCCCACCACACTCATTTTGATGGAGCGAATGGTAGATGTGACCTGTAAAACAGGACGACAGTGACAGATCTAGAAAACGTTATGAGACAAGTCAGGGTCTCGCAGATGTTGCGTGATTTTTTGCAAGGCTACTGAAAGATTGCGAGGCTGCTTGCTATTAAGGCAGCCATACATATTCATAGTTGATTGTTTATTCAAAGCAAACTGCTGCTAAGCGATGGGAAGGCTTCAAAAGACGCCTCTGCAAGAATGAAAAAACACGTGGCGAACAGAGGGTATCACTCACTGGATGTCTGTGCTACATGGCCTGACGTCATAGCAACGCCTCGAAAAATATTCCTGCAGTACGCATATTTTCACAGAGAGAGTAACTGTTGAAGAAATTGACTGGGAGTTGAGGAGTTATACAAAGGAAGAGAGGTTTTGATGAGTACGTGTCTCTGTAAACTTGGTCGTGTCTGCAGGAAACAGTACCTTTGCTATTTCCTGTACCTTATACGTACTTAAGCTTTCTTAGGAGGATAAATTTGAGACTAATAGATATAAAAGTAGTGATCATAGAAGTAACGAGTAGAAAATGAATCGGAATACTGAAGAGATAAACATGTTATGAAAAAGGTATTAGAAAGCCACTAGGATAAAATTGCATTTGAAGCGCTGTTGAAGTTAGACGAGGAAAAATGAGTTTTTGCAAATTGCTAGACAGGGCAGTGACGTCATGGTGAGAGGGGGAGTATTTCCTGTGGTACGATAGAGATGCAAGTCTTAACCAACAACTCATCCTTGTATGAAGCGCTTCAATTATGATCGGAACTGACGTCCGACCAAATCTATCCTTCTCACTTTAAATGAGAATGAGAAAATAATATATCGCGACCGCATGTGATATTGCACTGATCATATGCTTGTGGAGTATGGATATGTTTTTAGAGGAAGAAATAAAACTTGTTCCACAGCTTTGTCATATAAAGCTCAAGATCACTTAAAGACCTTGCGTTCTATGTTTTCACATGCCTCCATAAAAGCATATGCTGCCAAACATTGAAACATTCTACTGTGTACTACACATCATTATTGCGGTTTACATGGAACGTCAAAATGTTGTTTCCAGTGAAGATTGTAAGCAAGTTGTTTGTGTCAGTTCCCTCAGCTCCCGATAACACTCGTCAGGGAGTACCTCAGAGACCTTGATTAGTGTCTTGCTACGACTGGTATATGGAAACAGTTTTGGCTGCTCCTATATATACAGGTCGGACTTCGTCACTCTCCTTACGACAGGAGAGTCTGTGGTTCAACGCCCAGTCTTGGAACATCTGAGTACCACAGACTTATAATAAATTGATAAACGAAATGATAACAAATGTTGATGGGAAAGGTAGGAAGGGAGACTTTCAAAGTAATGTTGTGGTGGATAACTAGAATTCTCTGCGTGAGTGAACTGTCAGCATGGGCAGTATGGAGAGATTTACGGAGCTTTTTGATGGTGAAGAAGCTCACTTGATGGGGTTCCACGAGCGTAGAACTTACTCTAAGCTCTTTACACGTAAGTAATTACACACACACACACACACACACACTAACTTTCTGCACCACGCCCATTACACAGACTTCAGACCCATCCCAGCAACAAACATACCCGCGACACAAATACAAACACCGTAGCACACTGAAGAACGGCCCTTGTCTGATACGGATTCCCTCGTCCATCTGATCACGTTTCCCTTTGTCTTCACGTACGAACATCCCTGTGTGTCATTACTCATTCCCTCTCTCTATTCTCTCTCCTGTTTTATTCATGACATCACTGTGTATACTCTGCTCTCTCTCTTCACCTTCTTATAGAAGTTTTTGTTTTATTCAAATTTCATATGTCATCGTATTTCATTCTTCATCGATCATTTGATTATATTCTGTTCATTGTTGTACTTCATTATATTTCTCTTTTTCTGTCATTCTAAGCTAGGACTCTTTATAACTTTCATGATTATTTTGGAAAATGAGAACAATGAGGTTTTGCATCTCTTGAAGTCGGCGGTGTGTGAAGCGTAGATCGTCGCGGGAGGTCGTGGGAGACGCGGCCCCGTTCCCGAGCCGACCATCCGGACTGGCCAGTCTCCCTCCAAGCCACGTTTGAGCCCTGAGGAGATCGGAACGGTAGCTTGAGCGCTGTAGGTCCTAAGGGTCATCCACACATTACATGTCAGTGAAACCTAATGATCCATGATTGATCTCGGGAGCTACGTATTGGCTGTTGCCCAGACTTCCTTCCCTCCGGTCGTCCTAATTCAGAGCGCACCAACTCTGAGGACCTTCGTTAGTCTTTGGAAAGCTGTACAGACCAAATCATGCTATCCTACCTCTTTCACGTTCTTTTTTATATAGTTCTTAATCACCCCGCAGCACCAGGGGATGCATGTGGAGACCCAAATGTTTGGATTCGGCTGTAATATCAGACGGCTCGGAGGGAAGGGAAACACTTTAAAGGAAGATTGTCATCTTGGTGACATTCCTGTTTTCTGGAGTGTAGGATTCCGTGACATTAGCATACCGTGTGGAGAGGTCTTGAAGTATGGCTTTCTTCTTACAGGAGAAATCGACATTTTGAGGCAATTCTTTAAAGACTGAGAACTGATCACACTACTCTATGTTGACTGATATGGTCACTTGATGTAGAAGAATGTACCCCAGTGTGTGTTGCGCCTGCTGCTGTATTATTACCGTGGAACCTGTACTAACGTCTTGCCAAAAATGTTGGCGTTTCTATCAAAATATGAATTCTCTGGTAATGGTGGAAGGAATAACAGTCAAGTATATGTCGTACGATAACATTAATGTCTATAGACTGATAAACTCTTTTAAAGTAGGCAAAAATACATAATAGGTGACTGTCTTTAAGTTTATAGATACCTTTTAAAGGAAGCTAGAATATATAATTCCGTGTAAATGACCTTAAGTTTTGAAAACCTTTTTCTCATGCTAACGCTTTACAGAATCCACAAAATCAAGTCCTTCCTAAGTATAGGATGGGGAGAGGCGTCCATGCCTAACGACTGCTTGATTCTCTCTTAAGGGAAGGCAACAGCTCAGGGTAAAGGGGGACACGAAAATGGTCAGTTCACTGTTCTGCAAAACTTGCGTTGGAACAACAGTCGAAGAATCAGACTGAAGGCGAAGGGAAGACTGACATTACACGACACAAACAAGACAGCTCTCCTGGGTTCCTCTCTCCCCTCACTGTAATTTCTCCACCTGACTGTTCCCTCGTCATAGTTTGAATGAAAGATGAAACTTACCCTTTTCGTAAAGTAGGATCCAACAGACGGTAAGAAAATCACACCCACAGAGTACAGAGCAATTTGTATAACTTGCAAAGTAGCATTCGGCGCGTATGCAGTATGCTTCCCCTATACACACCTTAATGAAATATATCTTTGTGCTGACTTTCGTCAGTTTCATTTGATATGCAATGAAACATTGGCTAAAGAAAATAATAATGCAATTTTGGTAACCAAGAGGGCTAAGCTTAATCTGTCGTCTCAAATTTGTCATTTGCATTTTGTGGAATATAAAGAACATTTGTTTTTCATGATTGCTGGATGAATATTCGGGCAGAGGCATGCAGAAAGAATACATTTCTTTTTTGATAACCTTTCCCTAAAGAATAGCCAACTATCGTCAAATCATAAATATTACATTTAGTGTGAGACTAAATGTGAAAAGAAACATCTTTTCTCAGTTTTCATGAACATTGGCCTGGCTGAAATAAGAACAAGTGATGGTCAATGGGTGATCTGTTACAGGCATTCAGAATTATCAAAGGCTTTACTAATCTCGATCTAACGACTTAACATAGAGATAGATTTGTTTGATTTCACTCGTAATAATGGTCATAAACTCGTGGGCAAATGTCTTACCTCGATTGAGGCGAAATAAGTTTACTTGAACAGGATTGTTAACGTGTAGAATAAATCACTAATTAAAGTGATTGAAAGTAGTACAAAAGAGGCTTTTGAAAACAGACTTTATAAATATTTCGCTTCAAATCTACGACTGAAATATTTGCGCCTCCATAGCTACATGAAAAGATTATAATGTTTTTTTTGTTTTCAATACGTAGGTATTTCTACTCTTACCACACTGGTCTGTGATTTTCATATCTCTTCCATTATCACTAACAGCCTCGAAGGGACCCTGTGGTCTATTGCTGTTTGAATCCCTTTACATTTCTATGTAAAAGATAGTTGAGAGAAACTACCTCACTAAAAGAGACCTTTGACCGCTGTAGAACAGTAGAAATGATTCAGATCACAAATCTATACTGGCATAGTATGGGGTTTATGGAAAAGTAAGTGTATACAGTGTTTATGTACCGGCTGATTGAAACTGTACGGTACATTAGGGCAGAACATAACGTATTTTCGAATGCTAGACTTTATACTCTGTAAAATCCTTTGAGAGGTGTGGGCAGAGTATGATGAAACTCGTCTAGGTGTAATGAACCAGGGTTAGTAGCGTTTACCACTTCACCACGGAGGCTCGTCTGTGATTGCTGTATGTGTGTTACGGGGAGAGAGTTTCTTGCTCGCGTTACTCCCGTCTCCTTGAGCTTGTATATATGTACCATGTCTTTACTACTACTGCTGCAACACACACACGATTACAGACATTCACAAACACAAGCTTATATATGTGTGTGTGTGTGTATATAGACACAATCTTGTTAGAACAATAACTAACCATAATTCAGCACAATAACTAACCATAATTCAAGGGTGCTGAGTGATGAGAACATCAAATTAATAATACGTACTCATTCGGTCAAGACAAATGTCATGGCTCACAAAATTAGTCAGTTAATGAGCTCATTAATTTTTTTTTTTTTTCCATTTAACATGAGGTGGGAAATTAGGCATTCCAATGCCTTTCGTTGCCCTTGGGTACATAAAGAGGATTTACTGAGACAAACTCATTACAGCATCAGCTTGAATGCACATGACAGAAGGAACTGATCTTACGATTTCTCCACGCTCGCTCTACGCAAAAATAACAACACAAGAAAATATACTGAATGAAAGAGCTAGTGAAGAGTTAACATTAGTGACGATAATACCATTTTGTTCTAGTTAAGTATATCGGATGTTTATGCAAAGCGAATGCTGGCAAGTTCATGGAACTACGTTATCAAACAAGCAAGAAAAAAGGTATAGAGGATATTGTTACACGAAAAGACGAGCATTGAAGCAATATACAGAGTTCATACGGTCTCAGACACCTGAAAACTGGGTTACCTGACAATTGTAGCTTTAAAATGAAGATAAAGAAAGTATGACAATATTTTCATTATCGTAAAAACTTAATCTGAAGCCATTAACCTGATATGGCTTTTTGGAGAAGCTGAAGTGTTAAACTTCGAAAGCGTAGATGGAAGCAAAGCTTCAAGAGTCTCGTATTCTTTGATAGTTACGTCCTTTACATCACTGGGAAGTAGATCATTGCTCCTACCGGCGAGGGTTGAAACCCCAAGTTTTATTAGATCGCTATTGTCATGTTGTTCAAGACTGTCAACCTGTCATTTCAAAATGAGATCTCGATGTTTAAAACGTTCAGAACAGTATGCTAGCAGTTCGTATCATTATTCACTGCTGCATGAAACTGTACTATAAATCATTCTACCACGCAGTCACCGAACATCGAAAATATCGACAGCCTAAATCTCCCGCAGTAGAGGGAGGATTCCTTTCAGTATCTGTACTCAAACGGACCAGCCCACACAGGGGTCGAGTCCGCACAAGTCTGAATCCTGGTCGCGGCAGCCGAACCACAGTTAACCTAAGAGTTCATCCTACCGTAGGGGCTGGTCGATAGAATGGGACCCCAGCACACCAAATCGCTCCAGTTCACTCTATCCGTTGTAAGTATATATATATATATATATATATATATATATATATATATATATATATATAATATGCTGAAAACCATGAGGGAAAATGAAAAACAATAAGTTCCAAGTGGAAACGCTCCTCGATTGGTCAGTATTTGACCCGGGTACGAGTCCCGGAGTGCAAGGGGTGAATAGTTAAATCGATATCATGTGATGGTATGTACATGGTGGAGGTTTACATCCGCCACCGTAGTGCCCAGGGAATTGAATTAGCGTTCCTGCTTCCTAAATAAGAGTGGTCAGGTCTCCCTTAACCCATTACGTCGCGAGTTGTGGCAAGGGATCTTATGGGCCACAGAAGACGGTCTGAGATGGGTAATTCCTGTACCGCCATGACCGAGAGAGGAAACGCTTTCCGAATGCCGAGTATTGCACCAGGGCTCGAACCCCGGGGCGCATTGAGGAGAACAATTTGCACTTTTTGACTGGTTTGATGAAATTCGGAATGAACATGAAATGGATTAATGAGTTAAAGAGAACAGTAACGTCACGCAGGGGGGAAGACTTGCTCACGTTGATAGAACAGAAACACTGTTATAACATCGCCAGGTCCGGGAACATTGCCGTGATATCAATAAATGATTATCAGTTTAACGTCGCCAGGACAAATATACTCTGTGACTCTGGCAGGTTGGAGAGGGAGCTGTTGTAGTGTTACACCGTTGTGACGTTATCGGATTAGTAACACCATTGTGGCGTAATCGGAGTAGGAACGCGATTGTGACGTTACCAGATAAGGAAAACTGCTATGACGTTATCGGTTTAGTAAGAATGTTGTGGCGTTTTCTGGGTAGGAACTCTGTTGTGACGTTATCGGGGAAAGAACACTGTTGTGGCCTTAGCGGAGTAGTAACACAGTTGTGACGTTATCAAGACTGGAACACACCAGCGTTCCCATAAGCGTAGAAACACTGTCGAGTTGTTACCAGGGTGACCTGCGTAAAGCAACAACGCGCTATGGACGTCACATTGAGGAAATTGATGTTAAGTTCTCAAGATATGAGCGGTTTTGTGACGTCACAAGGACACGGATAACGCAAGGTCAAAACACGTACGCTGACCTTACGTATCAAGAACCGGAATTACGGAGACTACCAGGACGGACGTACTGTTGTGTAAGGAATACCACTGACATCAGCAGAATGTGACGGAACGAGGCCTAACATATCATCTTGACCGGCACACAGAAAATGACAGTTTACTGTATAATGAAGCACACAGTAGAGTCTATGTTGTGTACATTTTACTTTGTAATGAATGGTGTACCGTCGAGCATGTTCTCTGTTCGATATGCGTTAGACAGCAACGTTAAGTATTCCGTATGTAATGTTGTTTCATTATGTTGCAGAAAATGACAGTCGGTTTATTGAGGTAAATGGTATTTTCGCGCGCTGTAGGGAGCGGTGTTATAGAAAACTGTGTTTTGTAGCCAGCGTCGCATGGGAGACTCTAGTAGAGACGTAGAAAACGTCCGCCTTCTATAAAAAATTGATGTGGGTTTCGTACATTAGGTTCTCTGAAGCAGTGGAGGTCTGGCTTTAATTGCTGTGGCTTTTTAGTTCTTTATCATGCGAAATAGACTTTTCAGAGAGTCATCGCCAATAGATAAGGTGTAGTTTAACACGACTGTCGTCACAGACCCCATCCCACTCACAGTTACCTTCTGACTGCCCCGCTCAGGTCAAGGTGACAACGGGGATTGGGCAACCTGCTGACAACACACAACTGATTATGTTGACATGTCATCACGGAAGCCACTGAAAGGAATCACGTGGTGTTCTGACGTACATACGGGAACCGCTAACAGTAGAGAGGTGTTTTGATATAAATCTCTCAACTCTGCTAAGTCAAGTCTTTATAGAGTTAACTCTGCTGTAAAGATAACTTTCGTAACCTCACTCTTAAATTATCATACAACCGATCCTTATCGGCTTTATTGTCCAATTTCAAACCTACTGAGAGTGATACTTTAAATTATCTTAATGATATTGGTAGGAATTTAGTCAATGTCTGTCAAAGGCTGTCCTTCGATGATAAACCTGGGGTTTACAAATTACCCTGTAAGGAATGTAGTGATGTATGTATTGGTCAAACTGGCCTTAGTTTAAGCACTAAAATAAGTGAACATAAACGTGCTGTTAGGTACAGCCAGGAAAATTCTGATATTTTTTAAACATATTCAAAATGAGGGTCACATTATTGACTGGGACAAGTCTTCTTTATTAAGTAAGTTTCATTGTACCTTCAGCAGAAAAATAGTAGAATCTGCTTTCATTAGCTCTACTCATGATTTCAACCTGTCATGTGGGCAGTGGGCAACCTGGTCTGACCATGGCTTCTGTCATTCAGAGGATAATCCCGAACCTCTCCTCAGGTCAGTGTGTGGGTCATGTCAGGTATCTTAGGTCAAGGGTGTGGCTCCATGACTTGTCCTTCAAGCCTCGTGGCCGGTCATGTGACCTAACTTCAGGCCTTGTCTCTCTGTACATTTCAGTTGGCTGAAGAGGGTCCTAGACTATGGACCGAAATATAGAGGCTCTTCTATTTCGTCTTTTCTTTTCCAATGTGGGACGTTCCTGTTATATATATATAAATATGTATGTCCTAGCCTAAACCAGGTACCCATTTTATCGACTAACTCCTAAGGATAGATGAACAGCTGGGTTGACTGTGGGCTGAATGCCACAACCAGGATTCGAACCTATGCCCTCGACCCTGGGCGGCCTGTGAATACGTCAAGGTCAGGAACCCAAACAGCTACACCGCAGAGGACTTACGCAGAACTTATGAACTCATATGTAAAATAGAGTAATAAGGAGAGGCAGTTAGTTCCCCAAACAGGACGCCAGAAACTTTGCCCGCTATGTAGAACATAAACCGCCATCCTTTCTGTCTAAGGGTTGCATGTATGTACAGTACGTTGTCTTGTGAGCTGAGGGAGTGTTTGCATATACCCGTTGTCTTGTGAACTACAGGAGTATACCCAGTCACCGTTGACCAACACGCTCCGACAGTTGTCCTACGCACATACCCCGTTTGCTTCTGAGTGCGAAAGTGCATCCACGCGCCCATTGCCTTATGGGTTCGGTGGGTGTCCAGACGTCCAGTATTTTCCGGGTTGTGGATATGCGTCCAAGTATTCATTGTTCTGTAGGCTGTAGGGATGCTCCCATGCTCTCGTTGCCTTGTGTATACAGAGCTGCATCCGTGTGTCCATCTTCCAGTTAGGTGCACGAGTGAAGGCATGTGTTCGTCGTTAATGTGGATTGTTGGGAATATTCACAGACTCTTAGTCTTGTTGGCTGCTAGATTTAGGCAGGACACGTTCTTGACGTAGGGTACTCTGCATAGTAATGGGTTTGTGATAGTACTAAAGTGTTAACGACTATCGTGGAAGCACACTGGTTAGGGAAGCTGCACTCTTATGTTTTTCAATTATATCTGGCATACACAACTATAGCAGTGCGTGATGGGGGTCGTTCAATCAAACTTTGTTAAATAAAAGCTTAAACATATAGACCTTAGGTGATTTCTGTGTTCATTTTCGTTCCAGAAATTATGTCTTTCCCTCTCCGGAAACCATTGGAACTGGGATAGTAGAGGGTATTGTCTTCTAAGTGCCATCTCAATCTCAGATTTATCATTCTCCTGAACTCTTTCCCATAGACTTCTCAAAGAGAAACGGGTCCGTAGCTCTTAGATTAGTAACGGGTACTCCTAGCATCATCATAGCCGTTCGCTTAACTAACTTGAATCTCAGGGGAAACTATTCTATGCTGAGAATTGCTCTGCGTACCTTTGACAGATAACGAAAACCACCTTCATGGTAGCATACCAAGCTTTTTTATTTGTCTGAATTTTCCTGGGGCGATATTCCTCGTTTTCCAGATTGCTTTCCGTGATTCAGGTGCTTCTGTTCCCAGTGGGAGGCAACAGGTGGGAGAGAGTCTTGTTAAGTCTTTGGTCTGGTGCAGAACTCCTCTGCTTTGGTTGTGGATCAACAAGACGAGGACTTCCCATTCTCTCTTGTGCTTATAATTCCGATATGGTAAACGGTTAGATGGCCACCTACCTCGAAATGGGTTACCGCCCAAACGGGGAAGGTGGAAATTCAAATACGTAGAAAGGCACGAGAATTGAAACAGAGGACACATAAGAGAAAGTGAGAGAGAGTGTCTAAGGATTTCAGAGAATAAGAACATGTTCTGGAAGGTGAACAGCGTCAGGAGAACAAGAGGACAACAGCGGATGAGAAAGTGGCAACAAAGAAGATGAAGGAGATGGAGTGAGTATTTTGAAGGACTGGTGAATGCGTTAGAAGACAGAGTGACGGACTTGGTGTGTCTGGGACGAGATGACTTGTGTAGTGAACAGGTTCTGGTAAACTGAACGTCGAAAAGAAAAGAGCCAGAACCTTGGTGAGGTGTCAGGACTGGGCGGTTTTACAGGTGAATCTTTCAAGAATGGTTGTAACAATGTCATTCGGGCTTTTCTACATTTGTATGGCACTAGGTGAAGTGCTGGAGGAATGGTAGAATACATTTTGCCCTTGTAGGAAAGCAAAGAATCCAAAACAGAATGTTACTATTACAGAGCATAAGTCCTTTTTATCCTCCTCCTCCACCTTCTCCTTCGGCTTGTCTTAGTTTACAACTGCTAAACTGAAGGCTCACCTGTTGGCTCGATACTATGATGATTAAGTTTCAATGTCTTTCACAGGCTGTTTCTGTACGCTTCTAATTCGCGAATCAGTGAATCAGTTCCTTCACCTATAGTTTGCCTCCCTGAAATAAAACTGCCTTATGGCAGTCCTTTAAAACAATTTGTTCACTGTAAGTTTTCTCTTTGTACCTTTTTTTTTGGTACGATAATTTCTGGTCTTATCATGGCTTTCTTTTATTTTTTCTGTCATATTTACGACATTTTAGTCTCCATTTCCATTTGTATTTGTTAAATAATTTTACGTCTGTCATGTTTCCTTCTCTTCATTCCTCTCTGTTGGTACTTATTACACCTTGCATAAGCTGTGGTAACATTGCATAATCTCTACCTTCTGGAGTTCACCCCAGCACTCCATCTTCTTAGATTAGTTGTTCAGGAGTTATTTTTCTTCGTACATTTTATCCTGCTGGTGCGGTGTCCGCTTCTTACCCTTAGGCGCTACAACTTTAATTATATGTTTTATCTCAAGACTTAATTAATTGCTTCTCCCAGGAGGAGCTTCATTGATTTTTATTTTTATTTCTTTCAAGGGTTGAGGAGTAGGTCCATCCTTGAGCGCCACATCTGACGCTAGCAAGATCCCTGATGAGCTGGGAGAAAAGTTTTGTTCTGTACAGTACACCCCAGAAGGCTTAAGTCCCCGTACGTTTCCAGCCACCCGTGGAGGCCCGGGCTTGTCCAATTTATTTCTCAGCAGCCGATATGTCCCCAAGGATGAAGCCTTTTCCATCTCCCTGGCTTGGCTAACTCACACAGCCTCCAGGTTATCACAGACCATATCTTTGATGTGTCCTTCTGTTCCTCTGGTTCTAGAGTGGACCTTTTCTTGATCGTTATTCGTCCTTGAGATTTTCCTTTCTCTATGTTCTTAACTTCCTCTACTTTTGCTCGTATCTGTTTTCTGTATTTCAGCCCTGCGTCCTACAGTCACACGCTCTCCGTGAACTGTGTATCCGAACCAACAGGCAGAGATTCATTTTTCCTGTGAACTGTGTGGATGGCGGTATGGAGTGACTGAGGGTGAAGTGGGCCAGGGGTTCGATGGGTGGAGGTGTGGAAGGCAGTAAGTTGTGTGCTGCCGTTGTCGTATATTGCTTAATGAAGCAAATTACGCATGGATTGGTGATGGAAGAGGTGATTATGATGTAGGAATTTTGGGTTAGCACTTGTATTGAATTAGCGCTATTAAGTCTTTCCAACAAGTCAAGCCAGCTAAGACACTAGCTACGCATATCCTCCTCCCCTCCCCATCTCTCCACACCATACGCACAACCCGTCACTTCTTGTCAACACTCTCTCAGCGTCACGGCAACCATGCATGAGACGTTCACGATTGAGGTAAATGTTCCCGTATGAATGTGCGATGTCGAACATTTGACATCTGCAGAAAATGCCGGTTCATGACATAGGCACTATGATTATTGCGAGACCAGTCGTATATAAATCAGCTGAAAAAAAATCGTGCCGAGGATTATGCTTGTCATACGTTCATGCAGATATTTGGTGATTTCTCTGATTGAATGGAGTCCAATATTGGAAATAAATATATTCATGAGATAATCTAAGTGAATAAAAAAGTCGTTTATCTCGGACAACACATCTCATATACATTATCAACATTGGCTCTCTTGATGAAGCGCTTCGCCCAGCCACCTTCTCTCTCGATGACCGCACGCAGCCTGTCACGCACTGAGGTGACATGGTTGTGCACGATTTGAGGCTTGGTCCACAACACAGTTCCCATTCTACTTTCGTGTGGGCGAATAACTCGGCAGATGTCCTCTGCCCGGCCAGTTTCCATATATTCACGATATTGTCCCCTGGATTCTCGTTCGGATTCATGTCTGCCGCCTTACTCGACCAGCAGACCACTGCTGGACAATCCTGGCCGTGTGAATGGGGCAGGGATCGTGGACGAACACAGTGGGTCCTGGGGAAGGGGGGGCGGGGGAGTTCGGTTCGAGTTCGAAGGGAAGGAAAAAGTTTTTTAAAATATCGGGATAGTTCAGTACATCGACCCCCTCCTTCAGTTTGGATAACGTGCCCCTACACCAAGCCCGGACATCCCGCCCCCACACACCACAGGTGACGGGGCCGCACCTCCTCGTCAGTATTGTCACGGTCGCACCTGCAGGTAGAGAATTATTACTTGTCTTCGTC
This sequence comes from Panulirus argus, assembly GCA_038088735.1. Taxonomy (NCBI): domain Eukaryota; kingdom Metazoa; phylum Arthropoda; class Malacostraca; order Decapoda; family Palinuridae; genus Panulirus; species Panulirus argus. Next base: position 10,084 of record JAYMFT010293702.1, on the reverse strand, counting down.
ATGATTCCTTACGTGTGTAGACGTCATAACCTGGTAGCTTATTCTTTTGAAATTCTCGGGATTATTTTATTTCACTGAATACTTACACGTTAGTGGAACACGTTTGATGATACAGGAAACCCATAATTTGCAGATTGTATCATATGTCAGTTATTTAGATTGCTGTATTTCGTGACGAAAGAATCTCATAATACATTCCTTCGTGTCATTCCCTCTCCACAAGTCTATTCCGCCGTGAGTCGTGGAGGAAAACGACTTCTGGTCAGTGAACACGACCCGGTCCCAGAACTCTAACCCCGTCAGGCGCCATGTTGCTCCGTCAGCGGTTCCTCTATGGTAGAAATCGTGGGCGAATTTACCCGCTTCATACGAGCGTCTTCGCGCCACAGTTCTCGCCGTCACCCTTAGCCCAAGATCGTCACGAAACGCGACAGCATTTGTAAACCTCTTACCCTGCACCGCCCGCAGGATCGTAGTAAGGCCTTATTCTTGGAGGTCGTCAAGCCGTGACTGGGGTCTCCTGTCTGAGTCGGTGAAATAAAACACATCATAATGATCATCAGGACACAGTTTTACAGTGTTGTAGAATATCTTTCTACTTCAATCATCACAATGGTGACACGTTTTCTTCCGCGTTTAGTGATTAGTACATACCCACGTCGTTAAGATTCCCGTTCTTCTCCCATTTTCTGATCCACTTCGTCACAAAACACGTTGAGCACATATCGCATCTCCATCGTATGGATAGGCCACCGTCTCACAACCCCTGGGTTTGCTGGCGGTTCATGATGAGGACCGGGAGTTTCAGCTGAGGCGTATCATATCGTTGGTCCGGACAATTCTTCGGTGGCGTCGCGATAGGCTGAACATTACGTTACGTCGCTATCTCGACGTTTTTGCAAAACGTTCTCCCTTCTTCCCTCCGGAAAATGACCTCTCTTTATTAAAAACAAATATTTCGTTTGGCGCATTCTAATGGAAATGTTAGGACCACAAGGTTGCATTGCGGCGGTGATACTGGGTTGGTATTGGCAAGGAGTGTCGGTATGTGTGTGTGGTGTGGAGGGATGCGAGTTGGGCGGGTTACATCTCATTAATGTCTTAGTCGTTTAGACTTACTAGGCAGACTTAAATTAATTCTATAGATCTAGTACAAGTGCTAACCAATATTCCTAAATCATAATCACCCCTTCCATCACCAATCCATGCATAATTTGCTTAAGTAACACATGACAACTGCAGTACATAACTTTGCTGCCTTCCGCACCTACTCCCCTCCCCTACCCCTGACCCTCCGCACCTCCAGCCACCCCCCCCTCCATCACCCCACACCTCCATCTCCTCTGTTAGCAGAAAACTTAATCCCCGTCAGGTGGTTCAGATTCAGTTTTTTGGATTCCCTGTTCGCGGAAAAGTCCCCAACTGTACATACCCTCGGCATCCGCCTGGGGCTTGTGGCCCTCGTTCGCTTGCGCCTCCACACCAAATCCAGTTCTCAGCCGCATGAACGGTCAGTCACATTAAATGTTGCAAAAAGTACACTAGCAGCGAGGTTACATAAGACTTGCTTGAAGTCCTGATACTTTGTTTTCTACCGTCGTTGCGTTCGATAACGTAGCCACCTTGTCTTACGGTACTCCCCAAACCTCCATCTTTTTCATCTCTTCATTCATCTCCCTCATATGCACGACTTCTAGATATCTATTATCCTTTGGTCTTTGGAGGAAAAAGAAACAATTCCATAGCCTTTTCATATTCCTGATGTAGACCAAATACCATGATCGACGATCTGATTCTCTAACGTGAAGCGAAAGTTTAGATTTTGTTCCCTGCTCCATTCTTGTTTATTAATTCATTTTCTCGTTTTTTTTTTAAGCGGGATTCGCTATGAATGATATCATGGGCACCTAAACTGAAACTGAAGACTATGAGGAGTTGCTGACTCTTCTCATCATTTTTCGTCATAATGAACATTATAAAGCCTCCCATAGTTTCTGTGTGGATTTCAGCCACACGAGGATTGACCGTTATGGTGACTTTTTTTTTTCCTCGAACAGCATAGCGGTGGAATTCACCTCCCTTCGTCACGTACTCTTCTAACTTCCCTTCGTCACGTACTCTTCTAACTTCCCTTCGTCACGTACTCTTCTTCTAACCTTTCCACTCGAGGAAGTCAGATTAATATCTTGAATATTCTTCTTCTTATACTCTTCATTTATTTGTTTCTAAGATTGCCACACCTTGGGTGGGTGGGGGGAAGGAGTTGTTTTGCCCGTTCCTTGCCGGCTCCCGTAATGAAAGGAAAAACTCGGAAGAGGAAATGACGAGGGATCTCGTTATGTTCATGATCATGAACAGGTGAACCATACCTGAGTACGCCGGAGAGGATGGTGACGGAGATCATTATTCTCGTTATAATGACATGGTGACCACGTCCGAGTGATGGTGACGGAGATCATTATTTCCATTGTAACTGACAGGTCCGATGGGACAGCGACGGAGGTCGTTAAATTCACATTGGCTGAGTAAATCACTCAGGGAACGATAATGATACTTATTATATTCGTTACGGTGGATAAATGAAGTAATTAATACCCACACATTTTCCATGTACATGATAATCAACTGATGTTTATCTAAGGGTGGACTGTTGCGTTCAGAATGCGATTTCATCCAAATACAAACGAGTAATCCAGTGGCCTCGCAAATTAAAACGCTGAATGCGATACCTGGAGGTCGCGATGGGAGGACATGCCCTCTGTCCCAGTTGGTTGTACGCCATATATCCCGACCCCGGCTCACGCCAAATGAACAGTGGGATTCCAACCTTTACACTGTTACCAGCGAACCAGTATTTCTTGTTCAGCCATTCTTTTATATATGGGACTGTCTGTAGCGACCCGGACGGCCTTAGTCGTACGCTATGAGAGGGTCGTTTTTCGATAGTGCTGCTGCCTTAACGCCGGTAGACCGACGCGTCGGTTGCTTGGCGATGGGGAGGGAGGGAGGGGGAGGACGCCTTCCCTTAGTCCAAGGGCTCCTAAACTTTTCGGGTTGATGAAGCCCCATGGCCTCAGTGCAAGGCAATACCTAACCTTCCCCCCCCCATCACCCCCCCCCCCCCACGTCTCAATGGTAACCCGTATCTTTTATTACATCTTTTCGTATCATTGTTGTAATGCAGACTTGAGAAAAGCTTTTGTGCCACAGTGGTGTTCTGCTTCAGCAAAATAACCCGTTGGCAATGCGCCCTATGCTCCTGGAAGTGTATCTCATGTACCTCATGATGAGGCTTCACCTACCCCCTAGCGAGGATTCGCCTACCCCCCTCATGAGGATTTACGTCACCCCTGTTATGAGTTTCCTTTTCTCTAGATCTTCAAAAAGAAATGTTTTTTGTTTTGGGTAGTATCACTTAATGTACCATTACGTTTTCTTTTATAGATTCGGAGAATAATGTAAATTTTCTATTCTTTTATAAAGTCATTGACATTATTTTTGTTGTAAAGATTATTGTCAAAGCACTGTAAAAATTAGAGTTATTACTTTTCTGTATAAAAAAGTGTTTGTTTTGAAAATACAATTATTTTGGGAGTTGGAGTTAATATGCCGAAACGCAGATTCGCTTTCTGTCGTCGTTGCTTGCTAGATAACTAAACGTACGCACTGGTTTCTCTATATAATCAGGTTGAATTTGCCCTTATTGATTATCATCTGCCCTTGATTAATTGTTGCATCGAAGGATAAGGGTATAGGCATTATTTATAGAAGGAAAGAAAGCAGTATGTATGAGTACATGTAAATCTCCTATTTAATTAGAATAAATGTTTCGGTGGCTAGTCCGCCATAGCGTCCATCTTGTTCGGATCATAATTTGTATTTTGTTATTACTTGCAATATTTTGTTTTGTTGATTGTTTCATGTATATTAGTGATCCTGACCTATTTATTCATTGAAATGTGCTAAGTATAGATTTGGGTTTGGTGATTAGAGATGTCTCTCTCGACTTTTACATAGAGGAATCGGCGTCTACACAGCTTACTGTATCACCCGAAACGGTTATCCACCGTAGTTAGGGGCGGTTGAGATCGTGACACCCCTGACGAGGCTTCGCAAACCACCTAATCAGTTTTCGCTTACTCCTTAATAAGGCTTCACGTACCCTATGGTAAGGCTTCACGTACCCCCTGGAAAGGCTTCATGTATCCTCAGATGAGGCTTCACTTACCCCCTGAGGGTCCACAGACCCCAGGCTGGAAACTACTTCTTCAGTCTAAGACCAAGGCCGGTTAAAAGCCTCTGTGTAGATATTTCAGCCAAGCGTTACCTGCAGCTGTGACGGGTTCAGGATGCATGTGTGAACCATACTGAAATAATGAGCGAATTCCAACGTTCTAAAGAATATGATGGAAATATATAGCATTCATATGTGGGACGAGTGGTCGCAAGTCCAGGCTACATAAATCTTTATGCCCACTGAAATGTGTCATCATTCAAGTTACATGGAACATGAAATTTTTCAGCTGTTTAAAATGACCCTCATTGTTCATTGTGTCATCAACAGTGGCGTTATGACTGTAGGGGCGATACGATATGTCTGGCCTTATTCATGTTCTTCTTTGACACTTTTCTTCATCTTCCTTCATCTCCTTCCTTCACTAGCATCTTTATCTGCCTTCTCTTCCTTTACCTACTTCCTTCTCCTCTCTTATCCACCGCCACCTTTTTTTTTTTTCAATATCCTTCACTGAAATTTTTCACTGCCATCATTCACCCCTTTCCCTCGACACAATCCTGACCCCCCTTCATTTCCAGCTTCCATCTACTTCTTTCACCATCAGAGCCTATGTTCACGACCTTTCCTGGCCATATTCATTTGTTTCCTTCACTCTCTTCCTTCACAGCCTTCTGCAGTGCCTTTATTTGTATTCCTTCTCTCTTACTCTTAATTTCCTGCATTCCTTTACTATCTCTCCATAAGCACTTCCTTCGCCACTTCCGAACCTTTTCTCACATTAATAGTTTCTTTCACTACATCCCTATAACACCCTTCTTTCATCTTCCTTCTTCAGTGCCTAACTTTAGCGTCGTCTTCTCTATTTCCTCACAATTTTCGTATCCTCTTCTGTGTTATTTCCCCTCATTTCCTTGCTTCATCCTTGTCAGTCACTTATATTTTCTTGTTGTGATATCCGATGAATTTTCTTCTTATTTTCTGCTCAGTATATTTAATGTTGTACGGTCTATCAATTTTGCCCTGGTCCACGGATGACTAAAGTAGTCACGCCATCACTACTTTGGCCTCAGTTTTTGATCTCTCTGTCAGTCTCTAGTCTTCGTTTTCTTCTCTGGTTTAATCTTGATTATTTCTTATGGCCCCAGCCTAAGGCAAGAAACCAGGCAAACCAAAGATTCGTCTGTAAGCCAGTGACAGTAATTATACCACTGATGTTCCATGTCGTATGCAAGTCATGGGATAGCAGTTATAACATTGACGTAACTACTAACATACTATGTCGTAAGTAGGTCGTCCGAAAGTCACTGATAAAGTAATTATGATATTGACGTACCACGTCGTCTGTAAGTCATTGACAATAAGTATACCATTGAGGTAACAGATCAAGTTGGATTAAAAAAATTTCCTGTAAATTACAATTATTCAGTATTTGCTATCGTAACTGGATTGGTGTTGACGTTAATCACATGTAAAGCGCAGCAGCTCTAGAACTAATGACACCCGAGCATTATGACCATGAAACTGAAATAATGATTATACGAGGAGTATGACCACAGGGTAGAACTTGTATTGTACAGCATATTAAGGAACGCTGTTTTTTCACATATATCAAATGAGCGCCCGGAAAAGATGCAGGCCTATTTTCACGATGTGGTAAAGTGTGTAGGCCAAAAGGTGACAGTAAATTACATCAAACTAGATCTTGACTTTGGATTCACGTTCAGCTTATAAGCGTCACAGTAAGCTTTACATTACAGCTGACCTCATTATAACTGAATCCATTATCACCACACGTAGCCTGGCAGTCATCGCATGATAGAGTAATGAAGCTGAAGGTGTGGTTCACTTTAGGCGAGTTCAGGATATCCACAGTTACACCCCTAAGTCAGTAGCAGTTTACCTTTGCAGTGTCCACATAATGGCCACGCTGGACCATAATATCGATAATGAATCAGCTACCAGAGCCGAAACTGACCATATGATATGATACGCGAGAAACTTGATCCTCAGTGAGAATATTCCGCTAAGAGAAAGTAGTTTGTGGTTAGAGACGCTGAACGTGAGACGACTGTTGTGCGAGGCAGCCAGAATAATGCCATAGTATCTTGCAGGGCATTAGTCTTCCGACACAACCTCATGTTTGCACGATCATTTCCCTCACCATCTCTGTCCCTAATAAAACTGTTTTAGCCTTTGACGTAATAAACAATGATAACGTGATATACATCATTTTGTTCATTATTCTCGGAAATTATATCAATAGATACAGATAAAAATCCATTAATGCTGGTTCGCTTAGAAAAAAAAATTCAAGTGTAATAGTTCCATTAAGCAGATGCGTTATGATACCAATTGTTACCCCCTCACAAGTAGCTTCTTCTGTGCCCAGATATGATCAAAACTGAACATTTTTTGGGTCGGTAAATCTGAGATCGTCTGGAAATCATGTGGGCTCTGGTACATGTGGAGGAACAGTGCAAGTGTGTGTGTGTGTGTGAGCCTTTGGTTAACACGATGTAAAGTCTGATTCGTGATCCAAAGGGTAGCTGTTTGGAGTCACTCGGCTTAACCTCGTGCCCCTTCTTACCATCTCGCTGTCTCCAAGCCCACCATTATGTCCGTCCTCACAGTGACATTCTGTCCACCATGAACCTCTCATGTGTAGCATAAACCCTCTTATCCCAAGTGTATGACCTCTCATCATCCGTCATAAACTCCTTTATAACACTGTGATCCCCCTTTTCTACACATACCATGATTCCACAGTCCCTACCATAATTCCCCTATACCATCCATGATTTTTCTACATTTACCATGACTCGTCCATCCCAACTATGACACCTGTATAGCTATCATAGCCCCTTTCCCACAGCCATGACCAACTGCACGCTTAATAAACCTTCCACGCCCACACAGGCCTCCTCCATATCCTCAGTAACTCGCCCACAATCATCACGAACTATAAGCTTACCATGATCCTCCACTCCCTCCATGACCCCTCCATATCCTATATGGCCCCTCCACTCCCACCATGATCCCTCCACTCCCACCATGACCCCATCTGCTTTTAACACCATCATTCCACGTTAACTCCGACACTTCCGCTCCTGTCGCGACCTCTCTTCACCAAACCTGGCTCCCCTCGCCCAGAATAACTCCCTCTGTGCCTTCTTGTGGTTACTTCACATCCTCCGTGACCACTTCCACGTCCAGTATGACTCCTACACGCCCATTATGGCCCTCCCCTCGACGACTATGTCTGCCACAATCTCTCTATGTTTAGGACAATCTGTGAACGCCCATCATGACATCTGCAAGCACGCAATAGCCCGCCTCCGTGTCCAGCAGGATCTTTTCTTACCCGCCACACTTCCTCCACACCCACCGTGACCCCTGAGAGCAACACATCCAGAGTATGAACCTCCTGCTCGCTGCCCGTTGAAAACTTCTTAGAAACTCATTACTGAGAGCTGTGTGTTCATCATGAGGTAATTAGTCGGTCAGTAACTTACACGCCAGACAGACACTCATTCTCCCAAAGGTGCCGGCTAACGCTTGCGTTGAGTGGCACTATATTATCTCTGGCAGTGATCTGTCTCAATATACACCGCTCACGGAAAAGTCCAGTTGAATGTTGCCACCCAGTGTCGATGTGCAACTGATAGATTTCTATAAAGCGGTGGTGCTCAATTATATCCATGACCAATGACCAAGTTATTTTGCATATTTAAGACTTGGTTAAAAGCTGATATAGATGACGGAGGGAGTCTGTTCTGATGGCTTTTACATGTTCCCCACTGACAGGAACATTCAGTAATTGGAAGACCATAAATAGGAAAACCAGTTATCAGAATATGAAGACGTTCGTTCGTTCTCACATATCTTATCTTTTTCCTTTACAAATATCGGCAGTTGTTATTTACGTGGAAACAACAACGTGGCTGACGTCTGCGTCAGGAGGAGGCGAGTGAATCATACAGTGCTAGGCGTCCACAGGATGACCTGGCGAGGAAAGTTGCTTAGGCACTGGCCTGAAAATAGCTTCACCAGAGGAGAGGGAAGCCTGGAGTGATGCTGAACACAAGGCAAATGTCGAAGGTCCGACACAAATAGAACCTTGAGAAGATGGAGAGATAACCGTGGAGGAAATCTGTATCTTCGCATTCTAGTAAGTTCGTATATTTTGATATATATATATATATATATATATATATATATATATCACATAATAAACTTCAATATGAGTCTGACTCAGGTGAGATTTGTAGTGCTATCTCCGTGTTCCCATCCTCATCTTGTGCAATGCGGTAAGTCACAACTTGCCCTTGAAGAGGCTCCTTGTGGACCAAAGGCTTGATCTTCAACTGTTTTGACTTTTGAATATTGACCTTCGTCGTTCAGTTTGAATGTATTTACTTGCGTGTTGATATCCAGTGAATTATAAGCGATACGTCTAAAGTTTACGTGGGCCACTTTAGCTGAAGACTCGTTACTTAACCTCGTAAATGTTTTATTTTCATCAGTGTTGTAGAATGAGCCTCAAATAACACGGAGGGACATAAAAAGTACGGTGACTTGTGTATGCTTGTAACCATTCCATTACGGTAATTCTATCAAACATCTTGACGAGAAGTTAGGAGAAATGGCACCACTTGTGGTGCGCTACGTGCCTCTAGCTCAGCCGAGAGACTCTCCAAGTTTTGTTGGTCACTCTTGAAAAGACTCGTCAAATATCTCGGGGCGAGGGCCGTGGGGCAACACAGGAGGCGCTGGTTACACACCCGGGGCTTTAAACTTGAAAAACCTTCTGAGTGTAGTTGTTTACTGGCGCTCCTGTGTAAGAGAGAGAAAGAGAAAGTAAAATTCTTGTTTCCATGGGAATATTCTTAAGATCGTAATTTTTTTTTTTCTATCCTTTCTCTGACTAGTGCAGCAGTTGTTTGAAGGCAACTGTGTCCTGTGAAAACAAGGGAGGCAAAATGTAAACAGGGTTCGGTTCATAAGATAGTAAAGAAAGAAGAAAGAATTGTTACCAGTAATAATGATAAAAGGTGGAAAGGGGGGAGCAACTTAGGTATACGAATAAGTGTAATAAAGAAAAAGATATTTAGTAATAAGGTTAGACTGAATTGGTGCAAAGGATCGACAGGAATGGTACGTAGATGATGAAATGCCATCAAAGGAAGAAAAAAATATTTTGAGGACAAGTGAGGAAAACCTGATTATCTATAGCGGGTGCAGACGTGAGTAGACACAGCTAGACAAATACTTCACTAATATGTTATCAGTAAATGCTCCAGTTCACCAACCATGTCTTCCTATTTCAGAACAGCCGCAGAACAGATGGTCTTAAACTGGTAGGGAACTTTTCCAATTCACATTTTCATATTAAATGTCCATGACAGTATTCCCCCCCACACCTCCATCCCACCGATATACTGATTAATTCTTTATATATATATATATATATATATATATATATATATATATATATTCATTTATTATACTTGATTGCTGTTTCCCGCGTCAGCGAGGTAGCGCCAGGAAACAGACGAAGAAAAACCCATCCCGCCGCATACACAAATATATACATACATGCACACATATGCACAGGACATATATATATACATATCAGCATATACACATATACATACATACACATACACACATGTACATATTAGAATTGCTCGCCCCCATCCACTCCTGATGCCACCCCGCCCCACGGGAAAATAGCATTGCCAACCCCTGCGCCGGTGAGGTAGCGCCAGGTGACAGATGAAATGGCCACATTCGCTCACACTCAGTCTCTAGCTGTCATGTGTAATGCACTGAAACCACAGCTCCCTT
>JAYMFT010293691.1:0-10334 GCA_038088735.1 Panulirus argus | reverse complement strand
ACGCTTTATCTACATGGAGGAAAGAAAAAAAGAATCAGTTATCCAGAAATAAAATCGACACAGTTAAATGGAGATCGACTGAGAGCTGGGCTAACTACCGTGAACCTCTTGGATCGAATCCTTATTGGTTTGCCTCCGTGACGCCAATATTTAATATCATTCTGACCAACAGGTTGGTTGTCTTGAGAAAATTTAGTTACCTATACATTTATTAAGGCAACTCCGACTTGCGAGGCTTGAAGCCATGTGTTTAACATTCCACTTATAAAGCATTTTATTTAACCTCTAACTAATGGACTGTACATTCCAACTCCTGTATTCTCTTAACATTGTCTATTAAGGAGTCGTTTCACCTTGGATTAACATTTTTACCCATGGTGTGCTTAATAAACATGCTTTATTAGCCTATATTCATTTGTTTCTTCGAGTCCCGTGCGCGGCAGTCGGTCCACAGTCAACCTAGCTGTTCATCCTTCCCTAGGGTTTGGTCGATGAAATGGATACCTGGCTTAGGCAATATATATATATATATATATATATATTGGAGGGTAGGCGTTCTAGTGGGGGGTTCATCATATGGGTGAGGACGACCCTTTTAGACGTGCCAGGTGGTCGTGTCCCTGTCTGACTGAGTTGACAATAGGTCGTACTGACGGGTGGTGGGGTGGGAGGGAGCATCCCCCATGTGCCCATATGATTCCTGAGTGGATGTTACCGAGGGCGCAGCGGGAGGAGCATTTGGGGATGTGGGAGGAGGAGGAGGAGGAGGAGGAGAGGAGGCCGCAGCAGCAGCAGCAGCAGCTGCGTCGGCAACAGCAACAGCAGCAGCAGCAGCGGCGGAGGCGGCAGCAGCCACCGTGCTCCCGGGGCGCCGGTTCGCTCGATACTGCCGCCTCTCCAAGCGGAGTGCTTCAAGGGGCTCCTCTTCCGCCTCCTCTGTTCTAAATTAAACCCTCCTTCTCTCAGCCCAAGAGGTGAAAATGCCTCGCCCGGGTGTGTCGAAGAAAGACGCACCCCAAAAGCAGTATTCAAAGCAAATGCGGGCCTTCTGCAAGATGCAGGTAGGGTTGAAATTTCGGGGCTTTTTTCCTCACGGGGCTTGCATCCCACCGCACCTTCGTCATTACGATGCATGTTCATTAGGGCGATTTTACTTTAAAATCAGGGCAGGCGACCCAGACGTCACTATGGTAAAATATTCGCCCGGGTCAAGCAGATTTGACTGGTACGGCCTCGGCACATATGACCCATTTTAGCTTCTCTTGCGGACAGTGTTAATGAGGGTTATCTCTGCCCAACGTAGCTTTCAAAACGACTCATTGAGACAAAAGCTAACCCCCCTCCTCCCCTCCCCTCCCGGCCTCCCTCCTCCAGCGCTGCTCCCTACCACAGGCGACTCTTTTTTCAAGATGGCTGCTGCAGCGACGGGTCCCCGTCAGCATTTTCTGATGTTTCTCTCGCCACCGGATCAAAGATTTATTTCTTTTCCTTTTGGTACCTGAGGGAGAGAGACAGACAGACCCCTCCCTGAGAAAGGATGTGAAGGATAGCTTCTTCTTCGGCCCAGAGCGTCGACCTAGCCCACCCCATGGGGGGTGTTGGGGGAGGGAGGGATCTACTCTTTTAAAAGTATATCGTTATGAACATAATACATTCAGGGCCATACCTCCAAACACTCCTCCTTTCACAGAATGAGGGTACTCCGGCCCACGCTTCAGAAATGTGACAATGTGTGTGTGTGTCTGTGCGGAGGGAAACTGTGGCTAATTCTGTCCCAAGGCTGTGCTAGGGCTTGGATTTGCTTCACCACCACAATCGTCAACGCTCTGGCTCATCCCACACGACTGTCACCACCACCACCACCAACACTTGCGCTGCTGAGCCAACAACAGCAATTCATTCATTCACACTACACCAACACCCAAGTTGCGACTACGTCGACGCCTCTCGCAACGCAAACCAATATAAACCCAGACGTAAGAAGGCGAGGGAGCCACATTGGTTGTACTAACCTCCAAATGTCTCTGGACCCAATTCAGCATACGTTTCCCTTGCCGCATCTTACAAGAGCGACTCCTGGGGACGAGGAAGGAGTGTACTTGCTGGTGGTGAGTGCGTCTTCTTTCTCCGAATGCGAATCTAACTAATCCCGCCACAACAAAGTCTCCCACGGGCTAATACGAGACGAGAAAATCGTTCCCAAAAGGATGCCGTGAGAAAAAAAGGCTTTAATGTGCGCGCGCGTGCTCGCCCTTGCCGAAGGAGACAAAACACACACACACACACACACACACACGCACACACTCGGCCAAAACGCGCGGGAGGGAAAAAGAAAAAATATATTCAGCCCGACCACAACCTCGTTACAGACACTGCCAGCGGCGAGGTCTGCAGGTCACAGTTCAAAAGAAGAAAGGAAGAAGAAGCCTTCAAGCAAAGCGTTGGCGAGCCTTTGGGGTGTCATGGAACCCAACACAACCAGGAGAGTTATCACCAAGAACATAACTAAAGACGCGAGGATAAGCCGCCGCCGCCGCCACCGCCAACCCTGTCCCGATCCGCCGGGCAGGCAGAGGGGGACCCTTAGGAGGTCGACGCGACGTTCACGCTCCGACGTCTTCTCACAAGTTGGTATTGGAAACCTCGGAATTGTTTTCCTGTGCACGGCGAGGCTGCCAGAGACTTCCAGCGACGCCCACGGAGAACAAGAGGCCGAACGAGACGAGACGAGACGAGAGAGAGAGAGAGGAAGAGAGAGTTTGATTAAAAAAATAATAATAATAAAGAAGGGTGAAAAGAATGAATTGTACGAGACTTAGAGAAGAGGGGGAGACAAAGAAAGGGGAGGTGGAAGATATACGAGTACAATGCGAGGAACGGAATACATGGCTCGTCAGTTATAGAACAGTGAATTCCAGATTGGTTCGCTTGAGGGAAGAGAACTTGGATACCGGAGATTTCACTAAGCTGAACTGAGAGTTATGGGACGGCATTGAGCGATATCGTTGGAGAGATGATAGTACAGGGGAGGGAGGGATGAATTTGAACATTATCTGCTGGGTGACCTTATGTGCAATGCTTGTGACTCGATGGGATACGAGTGAAGTAATCAACGTAGTTGGAGTAATTAACACAAGTCGTGTGGGAGGAGAGTAATTAGCTTTTCTGATCCAACAACTAATGTAGCGTTGAATGAAGGCTGTGTTAGATGGTTTGATCTACCAGTTCGTTGGGCACGGTGGCTAAAGACGGCGAGGAGTTCTGTTGGCTTGCGTGTGTCCAGAGAGTTGAATGCTGGCAATGGCGACGGACGCGAGAGTGATGTGTGTGACTGCTGAAGACTTGGACGGTCGAGTGACGACTCAGGCGCGCTTCAGGGAAACACGAAGAATAGAAACGTTAAATAAAGTATTGGGAAGCTTGATATGAAGCCATTGTTGAGGATATTGCAGAAATTAATATGAATAATCGAGATGAGGGAGATGATGTGCAGTACTCAATGTGCGGAGGAAGAAAAGAGCCCGTTTTTTGGAAGGGAAAGCCTCGATACAGACCAAAGTAAAGGACGGTGATTAAGACGTGGGATTATGCGAAGAGATGACTCGCAAAAGAATAGAAATGTAAAGGACATGAAAGAGAAGGAAGGAGGGAGGGAGGAGGGGGGGGGAATACCGACAAAGGACTGGAAGACAATGAGAGTAGTGATGCAAGTTAGTACAAAGACGAGAATAAATAATGGAATGTGGAGTTCATATGGTAAAAACAAGGTACCTGAATACAACCCAAAGACATGAATAATACACGGCTCTAACATTACTAAGTAAACGCAGAAAATGTGGGCATTAATAAAGAACTTCCGACCATCTAGGAATCGCGCGAAGAAAGTAGTGTCGGCACTGGGTATAAATGTAGACAAATGTAATACCAGTGAATGTAGAAAGATGATAAGAGCTTCTGTGCTTCAACTACTGATGTATGTACAATATGTGTACAATGTTGAGGTGTCGTCCGGTTATGGCAACCAGTGTGGTGTTTAGTTTGTACAATGATATGATGTCGATAGATCTGGCAACCAATGCAGTGTTTAATATGAGCAGAGATGGTGTTGTTGACGAGTTATGGCAGTTAATGAAGGTACTGTTGAATATTCACACTAACAGGGTGTTGGGATAGATTATGGTAACCCCCCCAAAAAAAAAAGATCTTGGAGAGAACTGGAAGAGGCTGGATACAGCAAAGGAAGTATTTTAAGGATGGTAAAGAAACAGAGGAGTGAGTGGTACTTCCTTCTTGTTCATATAGGGAGGGAGTTTTGCACCCTTGGGGACCCCCTTACCCTCTTATCCTTGCATTTATATTATAAAGGTTCTTTTATTCTGTTCCTCAATGGCGGTCGTATATACATCCCCCTCACGTAGTTCGTTGTAAGTGTCCACGAGTCTGCTGCTGGGGAGACACTCCCTCACGTCCCTTCGTACACTTCCCCTGCCTGAATTCCAGTTCAGAGAACTGTTCTATGCCAACGTCGTCGTGACAACTTAGGAGTTCTGTGCTCATCATGTCTCCCCCTACTCTTCTCTCTTCCAAAGGGAGCATATCGAGGGATTCCCTCTTCCCTTCGTATCTAGGTTCACTGAGGTCTGTGGTACCATTCTTGCTGCATTTCTGTGGGCCCCTCTTTGTGTGTGTGTGTGTGTGTGTGTGTGTGTGTGTGTGTGCTTGTGATTACTATTTGTTTGTTATGGGGAGAGATTCATGCATTCGTTTTGCCCCTTCTCATTAACCTTGTAATATATATATACATCATGTATTTATGTATGTGTATATACATCCTATACCCACCTTCCTCCCCCCCTGGTAGCCTAAGCAGTGTCTGTGTGAGTAAGGAATCTGGACGTCAATGGAAACAAGAGAAAAAGGATGCATTTCACAGACAAAGAAGAAGGTTTGCTGCATGGAAAACATGAACATTTCGGTCACTGTTTCTGGCAAAGCTTCTGGAACAGAGGCTGTTAAACAAGGGGGACATTGGAAAAGCAAGCAGACTGCCAAAGAAGCTCGGGCAGCAATGAAAGGAGATAAGAAAAAATAATGAAAGCCGTCATTTGGAGCGTTTCCTGTACTGCAGTGACCTACGGAGTTACTTGAGTGAAAAGACAATCAAAGGAATGCAAGTAGATGAGATGGGGTTTCCCCTGTAGCGTGGATACTGAATTCAAAGTGTGGACAGAGTGAGGGAAATGGGTGTTCTCAAAAGGCAGACGAGGAATTACAGAAAGAAATTGGACGTATGCTGATGATGATGTAGCTTGCATGCCCTCCCTGGACGGCTATCCTAGGGTACACTCACTCACACACACACACACATTTGAGCTTGGAACAGCAGTTGGCATCGTCCTTATCAGTACAATGTACTGACCACAGACATACGACACTTGTGCTGGACGACCTCCTAAAAAAATATACCCAATACTTTCACTAAACACCCTCCTAAATAAATATACATTACTTTTACTAGACGCCCCTTCAGACTACAGACGACGCTTGCTAGACGTCTTTCTAAAGCTGCCAAATGCGGAAGAAACTGGTTTCTTGTAGATCACAAAATAACAATAAGACCTTTGTCGAAGACCTTCTAATTCCCAAGCCCTTGAAACCAGATGATATAATCGAACGCCTCCTGGACGCCAGAAATCTAATATATACTTCCTGGTTTTATCTGTCTTCGCTTCGAGACGCTTTAAGGGAAGGAGGTACAGAAATAGACAGACGTTCACATCACCGGTGCCGAGAGTTCCAAGTCGGAGGCGAAGTTCAGTGTTGGGGTTCCGCTGACCTCACAGAGGCGAGTTTCATAAGATATCAGGGATCTAAATCGAGTTCGTTGGTGATATCTTAGTTGTTCTTGCCAAAGAAGAAGACGACGACGACGACGACGAAGAAGAAGAAGAAGAAGAAGAAGAAGAAGGAAACGGCAGCAAAATTACCCTTATTTCCAAAGCCTCTCGCCTTAGCAACGAAGTCCAGCTGGCCTTGCCGTATTCTTTCTCGCCTTCGTGTGCAACTGCGCACCAGAAATATGTGTTTAATACACACAGCAGCATCGATCTGTTCTAAGTCATCTCGATCACAGGTTCACCGGTTTAACTGTGTCCCAGTATACTGTACGGTGCAGTTTTATGGCTCATGGATGATCCGTCTGTGGTTTAAGGAGCTATGCTGGTTCCCAGAGCACTGTTGTGGTTTATGGAGTGTGGTTTACGGACCGTAGTCATGGTCTATGGTGCAATTTTGAGGTATATATGGATCACTAGCTAGTGTGGTTTACGAAAGACTTTTTTGTCTTACAGAAAACTATCGTGGTTCGCAGAGGAATGCCGTGATCTACAGTGTACTAAAGGAAATCACGGGGCATTATGACATGTACGGAGCAGTACGTACGTAGGTGTACGAAGCAGTGTTGTGGTACACGATGGAACAGCGTGTGATGGAGAGAGACAGAGAGAAAGTATCGGTGACCGGAATTAAAAAAACGTTAAATACATGAGAGAAAAAAAAAAATAGGGATAAATCATTAGGCGAGAGCCCCACTTCGCGAGCTCCCCCCGACAGATATTATCAACCAGGATATTCACGGAAGCCATCCTCCTCCTCCTCCTCCTCCTCTTTCATTCTCAATTTAGTGGATCCTGCGGCATCATCAACTTTCCCTAGCTGAGTGGGCGTCGCGGCCCGCGGGAACCCACCCCCCTAACCAGACCCCCTCATTTAATTACAGTAGGTCTGGCTGCAGTTAAGAGAGCACCACCCCTCCCCTTCCCCCTTTCCCCCTCCTCCTACCCCACCCTTCTATTATGGAGTCACCAGCGCGATAGGAAAGATGAGGAGCGCTTCCATCTCCTCCGCCGCCTCCTCCTCCTGCGACTACTTCGTCGAAATCCCGTACATCGACCGACCCTTCGTCAGGGAGCCGAGCCCTACTAAGAGTAGCATGTTAAGCCACACCGGAATTTTAAGTACGCGTCTGTCCACACCGTGCACCGAACACCATCTCTCCTTAACTCTCAAGGATTTTAAGGATAATCAAAATAAAGATGAACAAAGCAAGACGCTTCATTAGGCCTGTGATGTATAGCGATGCAGGTCCCGCCAGCGGGGAACTATTAGATCGAGTCTCTGACGAGCATAGTGAGGAAATCCCAAAACTAGATTATACTGAAACACAAATGACTGCAACCGTAGACTTTATCGCCTTACTAGGTTTTCCTATGCACTAAGAACTCATTAACGAGTGCGACACACGTACGTGGGGGAGGGTGACTTGAGTTTACATAGGACTTTGGGTGGTTCCGAAGAGGAGCTAAACAGCGGACAACATTGAAGTCACCCATCACACACAAGTAAGTCTCCTACCCCGTGCCTTATTAGGTCTTTTCGACAACCCGTCCTTCTGCTAATGCCGTTTTCAAACGGTCACCGAAGGAAACAGTATATTTCAATATTCGCGCTGATCGAAGTGCACTCAGACCCGCGAGAGAGAGAGAGAGAGAGAGAGAGAGAGAGATTTCTAAGAATCGCATCAGTGCCTAATTCCCTCCCGGAACGGAGCGAATTTACCATCACCATTCGGAATCCTGGAACGCGGACATCCATCCCCCCCCCCCAGCCCCTGTCCAAAAACGCGGCGGAGCAACGGGAACAGCCTTCTTCCTGGCCACTTTTAAAAAATCATATTCCTGATGCACTGGCTTTTTTCTGACTGTGAGAACGATTGGAAAAAAAAATTGTGTGCCATTTCCAATCCTGAAAAATCTTTGCTTACATTTTCAACTCTCGTAAAAAAAAGAAAATCTTTTTTTCACTCGCATAAAGATATCTCTTTCCAATACCATTATCCTTTGACCTGGTCGGGAAGCAAGCTCTTTGAAAAGAAATGAAAAATAATGTTACAGTCTACCTTTTGTGTTCCCGTTCCTCGAGGTACGCCCATCGTTCAGTGTGTGTGTTCCCCTGGCGAAACACAAGAATAGAAAATGGTGGAAGAGGAGCACTTTCCCCTGTCTAGAATTATACCTTCCCTATACGCCACGACAGAAGAGGCTATGCAGTGAACTAGTCCAATCACAACGCATGACGATACGATACCACAATTCCATCACTGTGAATAAACCTTTCTCCTACGTTAGATTTCAAATTGACATAACAAAACACAGTAAATGAATAAGTTACCTTGTAGATACGAGGGGGGGTGTGGGTAATAGACGCTACGCTACGCCTGTGTGACGGAGAGTCGAGGTCCAGTACGGTGAAGAGAAGGGCGACTAACCCCCTTTTGTATCAGCCAATATTAATGAGTCCCGTTCGTTACGCAAACTCCCACTTTCCTCTCACGCAGTCAGATCCCTCTCATCTACGGAAATGAAAGTTATGGTGGTAAATATATTAGTGGTAGTAATTATATCAAATAATAATAATAAGTCTATATTGACTGTCCTTTTCCTGCCTTAGCAGAGTCAGAAACAGATGAAGAAGCGTCCTTGGTTCCCTCATTTGCCAAGTGGTAAGTGGTCGAAGTACAATCTCGTCGGAGATTATCTCTTTCTCCTCAGGGGGTCCATCCTCTCGCTGTTACTGATTGTAGGGCATGCCTTCGAGCTGCAGGAGTCCCTGGATAAGGAGTCCTGAGATAGTAATGATAAGGAATGATAACACAAAGATCTTACATACGTATATAATTATTGGTTGGAATGAATCATGTTAAAAAAGATAAATAATCATATCATACAACACGAATTAGTAGAGAAATATACTATATTTGTACACAGAGCTGGATTTTCAAGGTTTCTTTCGTGACCTCATCAAATTGGGATACGGTAGTTCAAACTAGCATCAAGAACTAGCTAATTAAAAAGAAGAGAGCCCGTGGGAGCACCACGAAACGATCGCAGCTCCGAATCACGAAATAGATTATAAGTTTGGTCTTGAGACTTAGCATAATTCTGGCCATTTACTTCTTATCAGTTGGGACCATTGGCCATTTATATTTCATATTAGTTTGGACAATGAGCCATTTACTTTTTTTATCAATCAGGAGCCAGGATCCTTAAAATGATCACCGTTTACTTCTGCTGCCCATGACGAATCAGGGGACATATCACAACCGTAAAACAACTTTCAAAACAAGCCCTTTATATCCGGCCGCTATTCTCTCAAAAAACGACGAATACTAGAATCCTTAAACCCTATTCTATCCCGTATTTTGAATCAAATATTACCGGCCTTAGTATTTCATGTTAATAGGTAAACAGAAACTAAAGTTCAGTGACGGAAACCAATTGTCCAAAGGTAATGAAGATAATATTTCCACAGTAGCATACGAGAGCAGTTTTGTGTGTGTGTGTGTGTGTGTGTGTGTAAACTAGAAGAAGTATATATTTAAGAGTCTGAGCACTCCAAGCCGTTCGAACGATTTGCTGTTACACCTTTGCGAGGGTCCGAACAAACAGCAGAAAACTTAATTTTTTAAAGGTGAGATTTATTCTCTTCCCTGCACGGACTGTTAATGTTTTCTGCTAATTAGTGAACCTGATTATTTTCAAAAGGGGGTGGAGGAGGGGGTGGGGGTGTGAGTTTAAAGAGGAATATGATTTAATTAATTAGAACACTTACCTGATCGCCAGATCAAGTATTATCATTATCAATAATGTTATATTTATCATTATTACTATCATTATAGTTATTATTATCATTATCATTATTATTATTATTATTATTATTATTATTACTATAATTATTACTATTATTATCATTATCATTATTATTATCAATTATTATCCAAGACGCTCTTTCAATTTTGGGGATCATGCAAATTCAAGACTGCGCTGCTTTCAGGAGGAAGGGAAGATAGACTCCTTTGGACCGAAAAGTTCCTGGACGACACTGTACCCCACTCTTGTCATCTGGCGATGGTACACCAGCCTCGCCGAAGATGACCTTTCACCTGCGGTGAAACCGCAGGTAGGCAGAGTCCGGTAGCGCGTAAAAAAAAAAAAATCCGAAAATGAATTCTACATTATCCTTTAGAACTTCATGCATTCGCTCCCGTTAATTACGAACTGAAAGCACCTCTAGTCTCGTTACGACGAACTTGACACAATTGTCCCCATTATTACGAACTGTTTCGCATTTTTGTTCCTGTTAATATTAACTGTCTTAGTTAAATTGCTACCAACTGGAATAAAGAATTCCCTTAATTAAAATTCATTTGGCGATATATATATATATATATATATATATATATATATATATATATATATATATATATATATATATAT